>CAUYQG010018437.1:0-33845 GCA_963574415.1 Tarsius wallacei
GCCTTCCAAGTAGCTGGAATTACAGGCGCGCGTTACCACACTCGGCTAATTTTTTGATTTTATTGTAGAGATGAGGTCTCGCTTGCCCAGGCGGGTCTCGAACCCGCGGGCTCAGGCAATCCACTCACCTCAGCCTCCCAACACTCAACTTTCTTAAATGTTAATATCTTACAAAGCCAGGAAATTAAGCAAGGTGTAGACTTCTAGACCTTATTGAGATTTCACTAGTTGTTCCATAAATATATTTATTTTCTGGTCTGGAATTTAATCTAGGATCTTATAATACATCTCGTTGTCATGCTGCCTCTAATTTAGGACAGTTCTTTCCTTTATGGACTTTTGCGAACTTAACTCTTTCGGAGAACACTGACCATTTATTTTGTCAAGTGTTCTTCAATTTGGATTTGTCAGTATTTCCTCATGATTAAAATCAGGTTGTGCGTTTTTCAAAATAATACCACAGAGGCGGTGTACCCTGCTCAATGCATCATCCCAGCTGCTACGTAATGTTAATTTGTCCCATTACAGCTGACGTTAACTGGGGTCATTGATCAAGATGTTATCTTCAGGTTTCTCTACTGCAAAGTTGATGTGTTCTTTTTGTAACCAATGGGTATCTTATAGGGAGAGAGACTATAAATATGATGCTTTTCTTCCTAGTTTGTCCACTGACTTTAGCATCCATTGATGTTTCTTGCCTATAACAATTATTACTGCAACTTTTTTCCAAATGGTGATCCCGAACTCTTGACCCCATAGGGGCTTCCGTTCCTTTGGTCTTTCCAACGTCACCCTGTCCTCGGCATTTTGGTATCCTCACCTCCCTCTATGTCTAGCTTAAATTCACAGCTCAATCAGTAAATTACCTCCTTGCCTATACTCTCAACTCCTCTAACCTGCTCTTGTTTCATTGTACTTCCTGTTAAGATCACAGCTCTTCACCTTCTCTTTGCCTGATCTATAGACTTGAGAGTTGTGGATAAAAGGCACACAAGCAAATTAACTGGTCTCTTTTTAAATGATGTCCATTACCCCCAAGAGAATTCTTAATCCTGTTAAGTGATGATATTTTATCTTACTAGTTTATTATTGCTTTACAAGTCTTCACACCTTCTTCTCCCTCCTTGAGTTGCCAACACCTCCTCTTCCATCCCTCTCTCCGCTAATGACCTTGCTTCACATTTACAGAGAAAAACATAAAGCTATCAATCAGACCTTCAACCAGCTCCCCTCACCCAGAACATCCTCTTACCAGCATCTGCATTCACACTGCCTCTCACTTTTACCATGGGGGAACTTCCTGAGTGCTGATGCTGTGCACAAGACTGCATCCTTTTACACCCACTCAAGTGCATTGTCCCAGCAGGTTTTCTCACTTTTGCATCTTCAAAGTCTTGTCTATATTGGATCATGCCAACAGCTTGCATTTTGTTATTACTCCTAGCTTTCAAAAACATCTTCCGTTCCACTTTTCCCATCTGTTACCATTCCATTACTTTGCTCCTTTTTGTAAAAATCTCAAAAATCATTCTCTGTAATCACTCAACCCAGCCCTTCTCCTTCCATTCTCTCAAAATACTCCAATCAGATATTTCAGTGGAGATATTACTCTTCACTGAAGCTGTCCTTATAAAAGTCATCAAGAACCATAACCTTGCCAACACACGGCTAGTTCTCAGTGCTCAGTTACTTGACCTAACATTGGCATCCATCACAGCTGAACATTCCCTCATGCATGACACAGTGTTCACTTAGCTTAAGAGGAAGCTTTCTCCCATTTTCCTCCTATTTGACTGGTTGTTCCTCCATCTCCTTTGCTCATTCAAACCTCTAGATATTGGGCTGTCCCAGGTTTTAATCATTCCCTTGATGAGTTCCTTCAGTCTCATGCCTTTAAATGTCATTTATATGGTGCATGAGTCTGTTAGGGCTGCCATAACAAAATACCAGACTGGGTGACTCGAAAAACAGAAACCTATTTCTCATAGTCCATGATCAAGTGATCAGCAGGGCTGGTTTCTCCTGAGACTCCTCTCCTTGGCTACACATGGCTGCCTTCCCGCTGTGTCCTTACATGGTTGTCTTCTGTGTATGCCCATCCCTGGTGTCTCACTGTGTATCCAAATTTCCTCTTGTAAAACCACCAGTCAGATTAAATAAGGGCCCAGGATGAAGGCCTCATTTTAATCGAATCACCCTTTTTAAGGTCCTCTCTCCAAATACAGTCATATTCTGAGAAACAAGGAGTTTCTTCACATCAATATATGAATTTTGGAAGAACACAATTTAGGTGATAACCCATGCAATTTCTAATTTTATATCTCCAATTAAGACCTCCCTCCAAAAATCCAGATTCATGCACATATAACAGCCTCACCATCCCTATTTTAATGTCTCATGGACACCCCAAAATCAATACATCTAAAACTGAACTCCTGAACTTCCTCCAGCAAAGCTGCTCTCCCACAACCAACCCTGTCTCAAGTTTCAGCAACTTCATTTTATTAGCCTTTCAGGGCTCTGATCACAGACATCGGAACCCTCCTTCTCTCTTTCTCTCTCTCTCTCTCTCTCTCTCTCTCTCTCTCTCCCCCCACTCCCTCCCTCACTCTAGCCTACATCCAGCTCACTAGGAAGTCACCTGGCACTGTCTTCAAAATATACTCACAATCTGACCTCTTTACTGCTATCACCACAAACTAAGTTGCCGTCATCTTCTGTCTTCATCCCAGGAGATTGTTATCTTGCTTCTTTGGAGTATTTTCTCAAAACAGAAGGCATAGCAACCCTTTTAAGACATAAGTTAGACTCCATTATTTCCCTGTTCAAACCCCTTCAAAAGCTTGATATTTCACAAGAAGTGAAACCTAAAGTTCTTACCATGAACTACAAGGCCCAACTCCCAATTCCAAACTCTCTGACTCACTCCTATTCCTCTCACTTTGGCCACTACACCCAGCCAAATGATCTCCTCCTATCTTAAAACACACCAGTCATGCTCCTGGTTTAGGGTTTTTGTTCTGACTGCTCCCTTTGTCTGGAAAGTTCTTCTCTCAGACAACTGCATGACTAACTCCTTCGCTTTCTTGAAGTCTTCGTTTAAATATCCTCTTACCACTGGGATATTCACTGACAATCCTATTGACTACTACTCCTGAACCCTGCCAACCCCACCCCAATAACTTCAATCTGGACTTTTTCTTTGTTCATGGCCTTAATTACAATTTACGCAGTATATCATCTAATTTACTTACTCGTAGTATTTATTTTTATTGTTTGTCTTCCAAATCAAGAGTGTAAGTTTTATAGCACCAGGATCTTTTTTTTAATGTGGGGTACAATTCAGGATCAAGTATACAAATGGTCATTATGCAAGTACTCTTGTTGATGAGGTGTACACCGCCCCCCCAACACACAGCAATTTCCCACTACTGCCAATTCTTTTCTTTTAGTATTATGATAATTGTTAGAGGTCCACTTATGAGTGAGAACACGTGGTAGTCAGTTCTTTGTTTCTTTGATAGATAATACAGTATTATAGACTCTAAGTTCATCCTAGTTGCTGCCAAGTTCATAATTTTGTCCTTTTTTATGGCTGTGTAATATTTTCATTGTGCATATGCACCACATTTTTTAAAATCTAGTCCACTTTCAATGGCAGCATGGTTGATTCCATGTTTTTGCTATTGTGAACAATGCTGCAATAAACATGTGTGTGCAGATATCTCTTTCATAGAGTGATTTGAGTTCTCCAGATATAGTCCCAGAAGGACGATTGTGGGGTCATATGGAAGGTCAATTTTTAGATCTTTTAGGAATCGCCAAACTGTTTTCCACAGAGGCTGCATAGTTTACATTCCCACCAACAGTGTAGAAGTGTTCCCTTTTCCCTGCATGCTCTCTAGCCTCTGTTATTTTTTGAAGTATTGAGGATGGCCTGACTGGAGTTAGGTGGCATCTCAGTGTGGTATTAATTTGTATTCCTTTGATGATTGGTGAGGCTGAACATTTTTTCATATATTTGTTGGCTGCTCATATGCCATTTTCTTTTCTTTCTTTCTTTTTTTTTTTTTTTTTGAGAAAGCAGAATTTATTGAGAGGACAGAAAAGCTCCCACAGTGGGAGGAGACCCAAGAGGGTTGCCCTCATATGCCTTCTTTTGAGAAGCGTCTATTCATTATTCATATATTTTGCACACTTTGTGATGGGGCTGTTTGCTTGTTTGCTTTTTTCTTTTCAGCACATCTGAGTTCCTTGTAGATCCTGGATATTAGGCCTTTTTCACATACACAGTTGTAAAATATCTTCTCCTATTCTGTGGGCTGTCTCCCCATTTCCTCAATGGCTTCTTTTGCTCTGCAGAAGCTTTTCCGTTTGTCTATCTTCTCTTTTATGGCATGGACATCTGGGATTTTGATCAGGAATTGGTTGTCAATTCCAGTTTCCATAAGGGTGTCTCCTGCATTTTCTAAAGTTATTATAATTTAAGGTTTTACTTTTAGAGCTTTGATCCATTTGGAATTCATTTTTGTGCATGGTGATAGGGAGGGTTCTTATTTTAATCTTCAACATGTGGTCAGCCAGTTTTCCCAGCACCATTTACTGAACAGGTTCTCCTCTCCCCAGCAGTTGTTGGTGGAGGTTTTGTCAAAGATGAGTTGGTTGAGAAATTGAGGTTTTGCTTCCGGAATCTCTATCCTGTTCCATTGGTCTATATGCCTGTTCTTGTACCAATAGTGGGCTCTTTTTATTATTGTAGCCTTATAATAGAGTTTAAAGTCTGAAAGTGTGGTATCTCCTGCTTTGTTTCTTTTGCTGAGGATTGTTTTGGCCATTATATCAGTTCTATCTTCTCTCTTTGAGAAAAGCAAAGTCATCAGACAAAAAGAGACTTTCATTAGTATCTGTGGTCTTAAAAATAGTCTTAATTTCGTTCTCTCTTTTAGTAACAAACCCTTTCTTCACAAGATACATTGTATGTAAACTTTATAAAAGCTATGTACTTTGTCTATAAGATAAAGTGATTTTAAGAGATTTGACATCCTGAAACTCACCCACCTTCCTTAGGACACTCTAAAGACTATATTGGCATTAAAAAAAAAAGTTTGAAAATCAGTGGGATAAGGAAATACGCAGGCTTCAAGATAGAAACTTATGTTCTTGCAGTATTAAAAACACTTAAAGTCAAAAGATTAGCTGTTATACCAACCAAATGATATGCACGTTTTTATTTCAGTCAGGCCTGAATAATGACTAGAGTAGTATCTGGAACTCAGAAGTGAGTAATTAGTGAATGCCAAATGCCAGGAATCGACATGCACTGGCAATCATTGTCAGATTAAAGCAAGCATTTTGTTAATACTTTCAATTCAGAGATTTTCAATTTTGTGTTTAGAACATTTGAAAGAAGTGCATATTCCAGTGGGAAAAGACATTAGTAATTAATTTAAATTATTTTTTAACTATTTTGAAATAACTTTAGATTTACAGACAATTGCAAAAACTGTAGAGAAATGTTCCTTGTACCCTTCATGTGACACCCACCCATTGTTACAGCTTATATATCTACAGTACAATATAAAGATGAATGAAATGACATTGTTATGATGTGTAAGTATAGTTTTGTGTGAATAAGTGTGAGTATAGTTCTGTGAATAAATGGATGACATTTTATCATGTTTTGATTTGTGTAACCACCACTGCTATAAAAATACAGAACAATTTATTTTTTTGAGTCAAAGTCTCACTCTGTCACCTAGGCTGGAGGACAGTGGCCCGCTCATGGCACCACAGCATTGATGAGCTGGGCTCATGCAATCCTTCTGCCTCAGTCTTCCAATAGCTGGAACTACAGGCATGTGCCACCATGCCCAGCGGATTTTTAGATTTATTGTAGAGGTGAGGTCTCACCAAGCTGCTCAGGCAAACCTCTCACCTAGGCTTTCTAAAGTGCTGGGATTATAGGTGTGAGCCACCATGCCCAGCCTCAGAACAATTTCATCACCACAAATAGCTAGCGATGTCAACATTTTACCTACTTAAGTAAAGTATGAAATGTTATTTTCCTTCAATTTTATCTATCCTTTTCTGTTTATAATTTGTCTTAAATGTTTCTTCTATATACATGAAGAACTACATAAGATAATATTATATATTTTTCCTTCAACATTCATACATAATTTAGAAAATAGAGACAATAAAAAAGTGTACTGTATTTATCCCTGTTTTGTTCTTTCTGTTGTTCTTTTCTTCTTCTTGATGTTCTGTTCTTTATTTAGTTATTTCCTCTCTGCTTGAAGAACTTCTTTTAGCTATTTTTTAGGGGTGATTTGCTGATGACAAATTGTCTTAGCCTTTTTTTTAGAATGCCTTCATATATTTCATATATGAACTGAGAGTTGACAGATCTTTCTTTTCAGTCTTTGAAGAATGTTGCAGAATTTCCTCTTGACATTCATAGTTTATGAAAAAGCATCCACTTTGATTCAAATAGTTTGCCCCTCTAGAGAAGTCTTGTTTCTCTCTGGATTTTCTGGTATTTTCTCTTTGTCTTTTGCTTTCTGAAGTTTGATTAAAATGTGCCCTGAGGTGGTCTCATTTGGGTTTCACTTGTTGGGATTGGCTTAGAACTTTGCATACATAAATTAATGTCAATTGTTGAATTTTGAAAATTATGAGCATTATGGTTTTGAAAAAATTTTCAGTGCCATCTTCTGTATGTTCTTTTTGTACTCTGATTATATATATATTTTTTATTGTTCCACAGGTTTCTGAGGGTCTGTATTTGTTTCCATTCTATTTTGTTTTTATTGTTCACATTAATTTCTGTTGTTCCATCTTCAGGTTCACTAATTCTTTCCTTTATCCATCTCACTTTTCTGGTTAGCTCATCCATAAAGTTTTTAATTTTGTATAGTGGTTGTGCTGTAGTGTAGGTACCATATAAGAGTATTTCCAATGTCTTCTTTCTATTTCTTGTGTCCTTTCTGTCATTCATTTCATGATTTCTATTTTATAATTATTCATTTCATCTTACTACTATTATTTTGCAGGAATAGTTTTAGATGAATGAAAAATAAGATAAATGGAAGTTTATTTTGTTTTATTTTATTTTTTATTTTTTTGAGTTGGAGTCTCACTTTGTCACCCAGACTGGAGTGCAGTGGCCACTCCCAGCCACCGCAGCCTCGACCTGCTGGGCTCAGGTGATCCTTCCGCCTTAGCCTTCCAAGTAGCTTGAACTACAGGCACACGCTACCACACCCGGCTAACTTTCTGATTTATTGCAGAGATGAGGTCTCACCAAGTTGCCCAGGCAGGTCTTGAACCCGTGGGCTCAGACAATCCACTCACCTCAGCCTCCCAAGGCACGGGATTACAAGCTGAGCCACCGAGCCTGACTATGAAAGTTTATTTTAATGTCATTTTTTCTTCTCAGATAGCCCTCCTTTTTATGCAAAACTGAGTTTAGTTTATTTTAATTTTAAACTGAGTTTTCAACAGAAACCAGGATAAAAAGCACAATCCCATTCACAATAGCCACACACAAAAAATGGAATACCATGGCATCTTCCTAACCAGAGACATGAAAGACCTTTACAATGATAACTACAAAACACTGCTCAAAGAAATCAAAGACGACACAAACAAATGGAAAAATATTCCATGCTCGTGGATTGGAAGAATCAACATTGTTAAGATGTTCATCCTACCCAAGGCAATCTACAGTTTTAATGCAATACCCATTAAATTACCAGTGACATTCTTCTTAGACCTGGAAACCACAATGTAGGAGTTCATATGAAAACATAAATGACAACAAATCGCTAAAACAATCCTCAGAAGAAAAAAAAAGCAGGAGGTATCACACTCCCAGATTTTAACCTTTATTATAAGGCTACAATAATCAAAACACCCTTGTACTGGTACATGAACAGGCATATACACCAATGGAACAGGACAGAGATTCCAGAAACAAAACCTCAATGTCTCCACCAACTCATCTTCAACAAAGACTCCACCATCAACCACTGAGGAGAAGAGAATCTATTTAGTAAATGGTACTGGGAAAACTGGCTGACCACATGCAGAAGATTAATATAAGACCCCTACCTCTCACCATACACAACAATAAACTCTAAATGGATCACAGACCTAAACGTAAAACCTCAAACTATAAGAACCTTAGAAAATGCAGAAAAACACCCTTATGGAATTTGGAACTGGCAACCAATTCCTGACCAAAACCCCAAGTGTCCATGCCATAAGAGATAAGACATACAAGTGGAACCTCATCAAACTGACAATCTTCTGCAAAGTCAAAGAATTCATCAGAGAGAGCAGGGAAACAGCCCACAGACTGTATGTCTGACAAAGCCTTAATATCTAGGATCTACAAGGAATTCAAACATGCTGAAAAAAAAAGCCCCATTACAAAGTGGGCAAAAGTTATGAATAGACACTTCTCAAAAGAAGACATACAAGCAGCCAATAGATACATGAAAAAATGATCAGTCTCACTAGTCATCCAATAAATGCAAATTAAAAATACACTGAGATACCAACTAACACCAGTCAGAATGGCCATCACCATTTTTTCAAAAAACAATAGATGATGGAGAGAATGCAGAGAAAAGGGAATAGTTCCACACTGTTTGTGGGAATGCAAACTAGTACAGCCTCTGTGGAAAACAGTGTGGCAATTCCTAAAAGATCTAAAAATCGACCTTCCTTACCACCCTGCAGTGTCCCTACTGGGAATATACCAGGAGGAACTGAAATCACTCTATAAAAATCATACCTGCACATGTATGTTTATTGCAGCACTCTTCACAATAACAAGAACATGGAACCAACCATTCTGCCCATCGAAAGAGGATTGAATTTTTTTAAATGTGGTACATATACACAATGGAATATTACGCATTCATAAAGGAGAAAATCATGAACGTCACAGCAACCTGGGTAGACTTAGAGTCTATAATACTGAGCGATCTGTCACAAAAACAAAGAACTGAGTATCACATGTTCTCACTCATAAGTGAATCTTTAGCGATTATTGTAATACTATAAGAAAAAGATTGGCAGTAGCAGGAAACTGTGGGGTGTGTGTGCAGGGTTGGCACTAGTGGGAAACTGCTGGGGGAGGGGGGTACATCTCATCAACAAAGGTACCTGCACAATGAACATTTGTATACCTAACCCTGAATTACACCATACATCTTTAAAATAAAAAATCAAGATTTAAAAAAACTGAGTTTTTTACCTATACCACTTTAATTCTCATTAATGACTTAATTCAACATTTCTTGGAATGAAAGTATGTTGGTGATAAATTATCTCAATAATTGAGAAACTTTTTAATTTAAACTTCATTTTTGAATAATACTTCATTCAGTAGAGAATTGTAGGCTGAAGATTTTCTCTTTTAACACTTAACTATGTCTTAATTCTTTCTTCTTGTGTGAATGGTTTCTTACAAGAATTCTTATCAATTCTTATCCTTGTTCATCTATAGGTAAAGTATATATTTTCCCTCTTGTTTCTTTTTAAATTTTATTTTTAATGATTATGTTTGCATAGTAGTATAGCAGTTGTACATATTTATGAGGGACGTGTGATATTTTGATATAAATATACAATGTTCAAGCAGGTTAACTATAGTTAAATACAACTTGCCTACGTATTGTTGTTGGGTTTTGATTGTTTGGTACTTACTCTGTTTGTATTCTTTAAGTTTCCTATTGCTGTGGTCTTGTGCTTGTCATTAATTTTAGAAAGAACTAGACCATTATAACTTTAAGTATTTCTTCTGTCCCTTTCTTTTTTTTCTGTTATCCCAATTATTTGTGTGCTACACATTGTCTCACAGTTCTTAGATGTTCTGTTCTCCCTCCACTCCACGACTGTTTTGACTCTTTGCATTTCAGTTTGGGCAGTTTCTATTTATGTATATACAAGCTAACCAATTGTGATAATTTCTTTGTGTCCTGTCTGCTGATGATACCTTTATGGAATTCTTTGTTTCTGTTGAATTGTGTTTGACTACTAACTTTACTTTTTAATGATCTCTTAGAGTTTTCATCTTTCTGTTCACATTACTCATCTATTATTGCCTGTTGTCTAACTTTTCCATTAGTGCACTTCACATATTAATCATAGTTTTTAAAATTCCATATCTGATAATCATAGTAATATCTGCATCATGTGTAGATATGGCTCTGATGACTGCTTTGCCCATCCAGACTATATATATACTTTCTGCACTTTGGCTTACTTTGTAGTTTTTTGTTGGAACTCAGATAAGTTGTATTGCATATTAACAATGGAAGTAAATAGGCCTATGGTTTTAGGATTTGTGATAATCTCTCCAGGAGTTGAGTTGTGTTTAATATCTGCTGTAGCTCCAGGTGCCAGTGATTTCAAATTTCCCTAGTGCTCTTCTTTTTGTCAGCCCTCTTGATTTTGTCTTACCTAAATACTTCTCCTCAGAGAGAGTGTTTGTCTTTTATCTCTTTCAGCTATAATCCCCTGTTATTATATTGGAGCCCTGTTTGTGTGGTGATAAAGTGCTGAGGAGATGAAGTGTGCAGTAATTTCCCAGTTAAATTACATTGTTTCAGTGGAATTGTGTCTAGAGACTGAAATCTACAAGTGTTTTTCCAGTGGGATAGCCTTTTTTCCCCCTACTACCTTACGCCCCTCCCTCTGTGCTGTTTCCTTAATCTATTTATTTGAAGCCCTGAAATCTGTTAATTATTTTTTCATCCTTAGGTGAGAATGTCTGAAGGGCACTGGACTCAGAGGAATTACCTCCCCAATAGGAAAAGGCTCTGGCAGTGTGTTTTCTCTGTAGAGTATAGGCCTTTGGTATAAAGAACTCTCCGCGTGTATTTCACAATCATTACTCTTCCCATGCACCTAGCAGAGCCACCAGAGAATCAAAGAAGAAAACTGATTCCACTCATATGGTATGAAAGAAAAAAGGATGACTTCTCTGCTGAAAAGTTTGTAGGTAGCTGCAAGGTGAGGGAAGGTCAGATCATATGCTGAGAATAAGAGTGATGTCAGAGGCAATGGAGACAGGGTACAATGGAGAGAGGAGCTAGCTATTAGAATGTCATGGAGGAGAGTAGGAGAGATGGGTGGATAGAAAGACACAGAATTGCACCAGCATTGACTCAAATTTTTACAGTGAGACTCCATTGGGCTTCCTGGATTTAAAGACCAAGAAAGTGTGGGAGCTCCCAAAGACTTTATAAAGTCCCCAGGAGTCTCTTTCTCTTGCTTAGCTTATAGTATTTTGTCCAAATTACCATTTTCGTATGCCTTCCAGTTTACAGCTTCAGCAATTTCTCCAGGTAAACAGGTAACAGCTGTGATTCTCTGCATGTGTGTCTCTCTGGATTTGTTTTGTGTGTAGGTTTACATGCCGCATGTTGGATCAGCTGATCATCCTTTCTTATTAATGTCTTTGATAACGTTGATAACCTCACAGGAAGAATAATTAGGATCCAAGGGGGAAAAAAAAAACTCAAAAAACCTCAGACTGATTCACATTAGAGAATTCATTAAGACTGTGCTGTATATCACAAATGACAGAAAGACAATGAGAAAGAAATGGATAGAAAACTGCTTTATTCTATAAATTATGAAGTAAAAGTTCTGTTATCCATAAAAACCTACTCAGGTTTATAAAATATATTCCTCCGGGATTTTTTGCATGACATATTGGAATCTCTGACTTCACAAATTTAATTGAATCTCTATTTACAGTAAACTAGGGTTCACTATGTTTTCTCTAAGTTCCTCATTATCCTTCAGGCTGAGAGTATTAATTAGTGCCATAATAGCTTCTTAGACTGTAATTTTGAAGACGAGAATTCTGAGGCCTGTTTGAAAAAAACACACATTTTTATTTCTGCCTGTTAAACTGTTGAAATTACTTTTTACTTTTTTTTTCTACTATATTTAAGTGTAGGCCTTCAGTCAAATATATTATTTGTAGAACTTGGTCTTTTTTGATTTGTAGATACAGGTATACATTTCAACTTTGGAAAGTCTTCGAATTTTATTATATTATAATATTCTTTCTAATCTTATTGTTCCAGTTCTTTCATTTGTTCACTTGTGATTAGCAATCTTGGTCCTCATTTTCTATTCTCACCACACACATATATGCATTCACATGTGTATATGCTTCTATATGGGTAAAAGCTTGTTATTGTCCTTAATAGTCCTATACACTTTCTCAATTTTTCTCTAGACCAACAATTAAATACATACACCATTATCTAATTCCCTCATTCATGCAGTGATGGCATTATGCTGAAATAAGATAACAGGAATAAACACGTTTTCAGTTTATTCTCCACATTGATTATTATTAAACTCGGGGGTTTTAGAGGGTCTGCTGTGCTGAAGCAGTTTTCAAGAATGCAAGTTAAATTAATGCTTTTAAGTATTCAAATATTTGCATTTGTTAATCAAATATTATCCATTATTATCTCATCTCTGCTTTACAAACCTCTCTCAAACTTGGGCAGCAAGGTGGAGTAAACGTTCACATTCAGGGCCTCCTGGAGTAATATATAACAGTATTGCTTACTTCTCTTGGTCAAATTCCACTTACTCCTGTGGGAAAATGAATGGGAAAAATTTTTTTAGATCACTAGGAATCTGTCTTTATCTACTTTTGAAAAATATCTTTCTGAACCCTACTATCTTTTCTAAATGTATCAGCTGAACACATTTTATTTCTTCTAAAAAAAAAAACTTGATATATACTCCCATCCAATGTCATAGAAGCCCATTTCGAACAATACTGTGGATTTAATTCCATTTTTGCAGTGTCAAATTTGCTATTTATTTTCTCTATAATATTGTTAATTTCACTATTGGAAGTTGGTTGATTTGCACTGATTTGTTTTTATTCATTACCCTTTGTGTCTCTGCCTTCTCACTCAATTTTCTTATTATCACTTCTTGCTTATCTTTACTGATGTCATGTCCTCCTGCATGTTCTTGAAAACATCAAAGATTTCTTCCCAACAGTTCATACATTTTAATAGTCATTTTCAGAGATTTGACTTCGTTCTGTTTTTAAGAACAAGTTTACAATTATCTTATGCTGCATAGTTTTTCCAAAATCTGATACCACGTTTAAAGAATTAAACATTTGTTATTTTATATGTGCATATACACAGACTATCTCTAGAGGAACGCAAAAGGCTGGAAATAGCATTTCTTTCTGAGGTGAGGATAAGAGGCTAAGCAATAGGAGTGAGATAGAAACTCGCTTTTCTAGTAAGCACTGTTTTACTTTTTATTTTTGTATGAAGTGCATACCAAGCTCATTTTTTACTATAATTATACGTTTCAAAAGGAGAATGTACTTGCCATTGTCATATAATATTAGATCAAATAAGTTGCAAAAACTTTCTGGTAAATATGACAATGGACACTTATTGGTCACATGTCTGAGAGCAAGAAAGAACATTATAAAAGCAGAAGAAAAATTGCAGTGATTGAGGATTAACTAGAAAATGAGGAAACAAAAAAACACAAGATTACAGTTCCAAGAAGTTTTATTGTGATATAATAAGTTACAGAACTGTAGCTGGGAAAGGAAAAAATAGTGGATTGTTTGTCCTTTGCTTTTGTTTTTGTTTTATTTTAGCTAATTGAAACCTGAGGAAGTTTGCTTGTGAAGAGGTAAGTGTCAGAAGCAAGGTCCTTATACTGGGAGGTCACTAGAGTTAAGTTCTGGACCAGAGGAAGGCTGATTCCACTCATCCTGGATGGAAGAAAGAAAGGACAACTCTGTTGAGAAGTTTGTTGATAGCTGCAATGTGAGGGATGGTGAGATCATTTGGTAATAATGGAAGGGATGGTGTCAGAAACAGTAGGGATAGAATGAAAGAGAGAATAAGGAGCTATTAGAATGTCATAGAGTTGAGTGGAGAGGTATATGGATAAAGAGACACAGGATTGACAGCACTGGAAACAGCTGAATCTGGAGAATGGTTAGTAGCAGTAGCATAAATGCTCAAGTTTATTTTGCTGATATAAATTAAGATATGTGACATACAAAACTGTACATAGAAAAAGGCCCCAAACATTATAGTGTGTGTGGAGAGGGAAGGGAACTAAAAGGAAAAAAAAATGGGCGTAATTCATTTGTTCTTTAATTCGATGAATTCTTATTTAGTGCAACTTAGTTCCTAGCACAATATTAGAAACTGTATATAAACAGGAAGGATCTGATCTCTGTTCTCTTTTAGTTTTCTGTATCAAAGAGAAAATAATAGGCATCTTTGATATTGAACTTATAGTTCTTACCTCTGTATATTTTCTTTATTTTTTCAACTTTCCTCAAACCATGTATACATTTTTAATTAGAAGAAATTGTATTGTAAGTATTATCATTCTGACATAAATTGCTCAGTCAATTGAGTTATTCAGACTTAATTAAAGTGTGCTGTGTGTTGAAAGGCTAATTTCAAGGAATATTTTCAATAATTCTAAGGGCGGCCAGGCTTGGTGGCTCAACCTGTAATCCCAGGACTTCGGGAGGCCGAGGCAAGTGGACTGCCTGAGCTCGTGGGCTCAAGACCAGCCTGGGAAACTTGGGGAGACCTCGTTTCTACAATAAATAAATAAATAAATTAGCAGGGCTTGGTAGCGCGTGTCTGTCGTTCCAGCTACTTGGAAGGCTGAGGCGGAAGGATCGCCAGAGCCCAGCAGGTTGAGGCTGCGGTGACCAAGAGGCATGCCACTGTCCTCCAGCCTGGGTGACAGAGTAGGTCTCCAACTCAAAAAAAAAAAAAAAATAATAATAATAATTCTAAGGTCAACCATGTTGAATATATAATCAGATGTAGTAATAACAATATTAACTCTTTTAGTCATCATTACAAGTAATTTACTGTGTGTCTCATGATAAATACACCTAAAACAGCAATCTTAGAATTTTTTTGTATGGTTCCTTTTGAATATGGTAGTTGACCAAAAAGTAGTTATTAATAAGTACAATGCATCAAGAAATCAATCTGAAAACAAGCAGCTAAAAAAAAAAACTCTGAAAACAAATTGACAAAAGTTGTGAATGGTAAATAAAATTAATATAAAATAAAAGATATAAGATAAACTATAAAAATAAAGTATTAAGATAAAAATTCAGATAAAAACACTGACATCACAATATAAATTTTCCAAATAGCAAGTTGCATGAAGATAAAGAATTGAGCTAAAAATGAAAAATTTTAAATTGTAATATTCATTTTAAACAACAAAATTGTCAAATGTCCTTCATATTCTTTGTTAACTTGACATGTAATTTATTTAAAAGTTTGGAAACATGGACTGTACCTAATAAAACTTTTTTGAAATGTTATTTTAACAACGGTATGTTTTAAGAGTGGAATTTACTAATTACTGTTTAAAAAGTCTCAAGTTGATATGTGCAATTTAAATTTATGGTGAATGTAATATAAGCAGTTTTTAAAATATATTAATAAGAAATTTACTCAAGATTTAGTATAGTTGATTCCATGAATGTTTACTATTGATGTATCAGTTTTCTTTTTCAATAGGTTTAAATATTGTTATTTTGTCTAATTAGGTTTTATCATCTGGAAAATAAAGAAATAGGCTATGTAATTATTTATTGTAATTATAATTGTAATCTTGAGTAAATTTTTCTTCTGTTGCATTTCACAAATTATATCTATACTGAAGATAATTTGATCAAAAATTGGAATGAAAGAAGCCTATGAAATATATATATATATATATAATCATGGTCTTTCTTTTAGTCTTTTAGTTCTTTTTTGAAGCAGATATAAAATACAACAGTCAATCAAGTGTTAGTCATTTTACACATATGCATCATATATTTAAATATTTTTTGGAATCTTAGTTTCTCCTACAACTTAGGTCCCAGATCTAAATGTATGAACTCAGCAGGCTAAAAGAAAAATGATTAAAAAAAAAATCAAGTACTCTAGATATGAAAGATTTTTGGATTAACTACAGACGATGTCACCTCAATACACATTCATTCATCCTCTTCTTGTCATTGGTTCCTGAGTTGGCAATTATTAACAAACATAGTGAAGTCTGTTTTGGAAATAATGTAATGTTTCTTTAGTCTGCTTGTTCTTAAGACCCCGACCGTGATTAAATTTTTATATAAAACATATTTTTATACTTTTGAGTGTTTCAGTGGATAGCTTTATCAAATTGCCTAAGCATCATGCTGATAAACTAATTTACCATAAGTCAATACAATGTTTTTATTTATTTCTTTCGCTTTTGGAGTGTGGATCGCCCTCTGTTACCCATGCTGTAGTGCAGTGGCATGGTCACAGCTAACCTCAGCCTTGACCTCCTGGTCTCAGGCGATCATTCTGCCTTAGACTCCCAAGTAGCTGGAACTACAGGCATTTGCCTCCCGGCCTGGCTAATTTATTTTTTATTTTTTTTAGAGACAAGGTCTCGCTATGTTACCTAAACTGATCTCAGACTCTTGGGATCAAACAATCCTCCCACCTATGCCTCCTAAAGTGCTGGGATTACAGGTATGAGCCATCATACCTGACCTTCATAGAATAATAATGTTTAATTATTCAGTGAATACATGTCTCATGCATCTAATCACTAACAAACTATAATGCTTTTAAAGAAAGAAAGTGCATTTTGTTCTTACTAGTTATTTCACTTGACATCAGGGAAGCAATCTTTAACCATCTCCACAAAGTAGTGCATATCTAATCACCTCCTAGTCCTACAACATTTTAATTTTTATTTCTAGTACTCATCCTTGTCCAATGTATTACTTGTATATTCTCCCTCTTCCCGCTAGATTGAAATCTTTTCTGGAACAGGCCTTGCATCTTTCTTCACTGCTGTTTCTCTGGTCTTTACCATAGTGTCTGACAAAGAGCTGCTGCCAAATAAGTATTTTTGTACTAATAAATTATTGACTTTCTTACTTATAAAGATATAAGAATTTTTAAATAATTTATTGCAGAAAATTCCAGAATATAAGAACATGTCAAAAATATTTCAATATATACATTTATACTTTGGCAAGGCTTAATTAAAATTAGACTGCCAGCCTACTAAAAGTTGTACAACATTAATAATCCTCACAAGTCTAGCATGTCATCTAGATCATTTTGATAACGCAAAAATTTTAAAACAAATTAATATCTCACATGCATATATTATAAGGATTAAATGAACATTGTAAAAAGATAAATTAAACATAGGAGTCTTATTTTTTCTTCACACATTAATGGTCTTTGAATATTTTTATCTGGTTATGCACAGATTATTTAAACACTTTGCGTTTGTTCTTTCTATTTCATAAAGTAAATAGAATCATAAAATCTAGCTATGTGAACTTATTTACCAAGAAATCTCTAAGTAAGTCGTGTAATTAAAACCAGTTGTGCCACTGTAAACAGAGGACAAAGTTCGATTCAAGACTCACTGCACAGGAAACCGGCCTTTCTCATCAACACTTCCAGAATTCAAATTCTGCGTTTGTTTGTTTGTTGCCTTCTCCAGAATATTATTTCATATTAGCAAAAAATTTTAAGGAGAGATTTGAGCTGACTCCATTTTATCCTTCAGTCCCTAAGTTCTAGTTTAAATCTCATAAATTATACTATGTTTTTGGTGGTAGCTCTATGGACATTTGCCAGAATTGAGTAATATTACTAAATATGCTCCCTGTGACAAGAGAGAACAAAAAAGATGATATAAACAAAATAACTTATGTATTTTCATTTATTGGATAGCAACATCAATAACTATCACAAGTCTAGAATATCATCTAGATCATTTTGATTCAATATATTCAGTCTAAACTAACAGCTGTTTTGATTCTAAAAAGATTTACAGCAAAAATCCAAAGCAAATTTAAAAGCAAATTGTGATTGTTGCTTTAGTTCAAAAATATCATTTAAATTTTTGCTATTTACAATCACAATTTTAAAACATACAGGCTTACTCCCACATCCATTCAAGAATAAGCTATTCTGTATTCATATTTCCAAATGGGTTTGCAGACTTCCTATATCACTTCATTGTCACCCATTATTTTGAAACTGATTCAGGTTGAAAATGGAACATATTTGGAAATGGAAATGGATAGAACTGGATGAAGTACATTTTAAAAACTGAACTCATTTCCACTTTTGATAAGGCAGAAGATCAAGAAAAAAACGTACCTGGTCCAGAACTCCTACAAAATGATGAATTTTAAAAAGCAAACTATGTCCCAGGCCAGATAAAAAGGTAATACTCAGAGGCCAGGAATGAGAAATCACAAATCTAGACACTATGATGCTGTTTTTTCTGGGGGCATCTGCTACACACTGGTAGTTTAGCATATGGGTCTCAAAAGGTCTAGTGCTGAGAGAAAAGGAAAAAAATACCAGAATCCTTGTAAACATGAAAAGTTGGAAAAAACATCCCATATTTTTAAAAAAATGACTTTCAAAGGCTACAGGCAACAATACCAGAGAGTGAACTAGGAGCAGACTTAGTTAAGGGAGATCATGAGACTATTTGCTTCTCTCTCTCTCTCTTGTTTTTATCTAAAAAGGAAATTTGTTAAAGATTCATTATGTAAATTATAAATAATAAACTTTGTTCAGTGGAAATTTCTAGATGCAATTTACTTTCCTTCATGTCCTGAAAAATAACTTGCCAACAATTTAAAGTGCTTTTAATTACCATTCAGACTAAATTTTTTAATGGAGTTACCTCACATCTAGGTTTTAAAACATATAAACGTTTAAAGAAGATAACTCAAAATAAACAGATAAACAAAAAAAAGCATGAGAAAAGTAATCACCATGACTGAGACTCCAGATAAACAACCAATTGCACAATAATGCACAAAAGATTGTATATGTTTTGATTATTGTATATATACTGTAGAATTCACTTGTAAATATATTTATTAATTTAATAAAATAAAAAGAATTAAAAATGTAATAAAATGACAGAGTCAAGCTGCAGAATATTAAAAGTAAAGAGATTTTAAAAGCAGTTAAATAACAAATAGACTTTTAAAAGAAGGAGAAAAAACACCTGCAAGAGTAAAAATTAGACAAATAGATGATTTATCAATAGCAACAGAAACTGGAAGTCAAATATCCACAATGCACCTAGAGAAAAAAATCTATATGCTTAGAAAAGTGTTTTAATACCGTGATCAATATAAAGGTATTTGCAGATAAACCAAAGAAATTCTCAATATAGAATCTTTAAAATAATGTAAGTTATAAAGAAGAGATACTATTGTATATGAAAAATTTTAAATGCAAGAAAAAAATGAGCAAATTTTGAAAAATCACATAGCTTATGCAAATAAATATTGACTCTATAAAATAATGTTGATAGTTATAATGTTGTCAAATTTGTTATTTTAGTAAAAAAAAAGATGGAACTAGACTGTTAGACAATATTAGATTTTGTATCCTACATGATTGACTCTGGTGAAAAAAATGAAAGGGTAATTTAAAAAAACAATTGAAGATGCATAAGTTCGTAGCATTTTTCCCTTGCCCATGGACTGCAAATAATGCACGATGGTTGATTGGTCACATTCATCACATTTGCCAATTCTGGGGTTGACTGATGTGGAACATCATGAATTAAAGCATTTAAATGGTCTTCATTCAAGCCTGATGGTCTTCCTGAACATGGAGAATCATTCATTTCAAAGTGGCCCTCTTGGAAATGAAAATAAACGTTTTCTTGTTCTGTTTTCTCTGATGGCATTCTCCCTGTACATGGTGCAATATTTCAAACTGCTTCTGTTGCCTTTACTCCTCTGTTAAACTCAAACAGAAGAGTATGTTGGAAGTGTTTGTTTTTTCCCACTTGACACTCCATCTTCTTTAGGCCACACAGTAACTTTCTTCAAATCTACAAAATGCAAGGCATATTCGCAAGCACAACATTGTCTCTCCAAATGGCAAACAATAAAAAAATTTCCAACAAATATTGCCATGCCAAAAACAAATGCTGTGAACTTATGTGACCTAATAATGAGAATGTCTTTTAATTGTTCAGGAGAATGATAACTACAGTAATTAATGTTAAAATTTTCTAAGATAACCACTAAACAAATTTTTTTTTTCAGAAAAAATCTATTTTTCTTCCTCAGGTTGACAAAATGAGAAAATAGTTCTCCAGACTATTTTAGCAGTGAAAATTGTTATATACTAGAATGCTTCTTCTTCTTCCTCTTAGGTGTTTATTTTTTTACAATTTAATTTTTTTTAACTCTCCTGTGTAGTTTAGTAGGTTCTCTGTGGTTAATCAGAAATATGTCTTATAATTACATTCCCAGTTTAGGGTGAAAATCACAGGGTATAAAGAATTTGAATGAGAGATGGATGCCCTGGTTAACTAATCCTATGCTGAATGTATTAGTCAGTATTCAATCAAAGAAACAGAACCAGGAAGATATATATAAAAAACTCATTTTAGGTTATTGGCTTATACAATTATAGGGGCTGGCAAGTCACAAAGAAAAGCATGTTTGAACTCTTGGACATAAGTTAAAGTTTCTCTTCACTGATATGATTTCTCCTTCAGAGAAGTTTCAACTCTGTTCTTTAGAAATTTCAATTGGTTGAACAAGGCTCACCATGATTATCTAAGATAATCTTCCTTACTTAAAGGCAACTGATTATGGGCTTAATGATATTTTTAAAAATACCTTCAGAATAACATCCAGGTTGAAGTTTTTTAAATAACTGGGGATTGTAATATATGTAGGTTGACACGTGAATCAACCCATCATAGCCCACCATTTGTCAATTTGGCGCACATATACATTTTCTTAAACCTGAAATATTAGTCAAATAAAGAGAATTACAAATTCCTCCATCCATATTCCTGCACACAGCTAAAACAAAACAAATGCTTTCCCCAGAATAGAATGCAAAGTCCTTAGATGATGTTTCCTGTTCATTTCTGATGTACTATAACACTGTGACACAAGATTGATTGTTATTATTATATCTTCATTAGAGGATAAGAGGATAAAAGAAAAGAGAAAAGCATGTTTAATAATATATACTAACATATTTGTAACAAAATAAGAAAGAGAAATTTATAATTATTATAGTCCTTATTTCTTTACTTTTTTTTTTTTTTAATCAGAGTCTTACTCTGTCGCCCAGGCTGGAGTGCAGTGGCAGCATGCTCATGGCCACTGCAGCCTCTACCTGCTGAGCTCAGGTGATCCTTCTACCTTAGCCTTCCAAGTAGCTGGAACTACAGGCACGTAACACCTCACCAGCTGACTTTTTGATTTATTGTAGAGAGGAGGTCTCGCCAAGTTGCCCAGGCTGGTCTAGAACCTGTGAGCTCAGGCAGTTCTCTCACCTCAGTCTCCCAAAGTGCTGGGATTATAGACGTGAACCACCGTGCCTGACCTTCAGTCCTTATTTCTACATCATGGTCATAGTTGGAATTTGTAACTATATTTTCTCACTACACACTACATTTTCCTTTATCTTCAGCAAGACTCTGAGCTGGATGCGGTTTTACTATGGTGTAGGGTGTTAGTTTCCTGCAGCTATTATAACGAATTCCACAAACTAGTTGACTTGAAACAACAACAGAAATGTGTTCTCTCATAGCACCATATATCAGAAACCACCTTAGAGCATACACATTATTATGGAGGACATTTCTCCAACCCTGCAACATTCCTTAACTTAAGGCCCAAAACTGAGCCTTCAACAGGTAATTCTATCATTTTATCAAGTCAGCTGGTTGAGAATAATGGAAAAACATGATAACACCAGTGAATTCCTTAAACATGGTCACATAGCTGTACTTCATCTTCTTTGAAGTGAGTTTTTTTAAAATTTTTTATCATAATCAGTGCTATGTAGAATACTATGAGAGTGGATAAGGCATTATGTCATTCCACAGATGATACTTTTGTAAAAAGCACTGCATACAAGAAAGGCAAATCCATATACAGAGTGTCTATTCAAGAAAGAATAATGAGCTTCTTTTTTCATGATAAAAGTAATCTAGTGTAATCAATCTGCTACTAGGTGCCTGGCTTATATATACGTGGGAAATAGTGGCATATCAGGGACTCAGTTTTGGTTTCTGCTGCTGGAAGACTGGTTATTCAGTCGTTGTTGTCACCAAGTTGGCTTAGGTGAGTGGATCTTCGTGTTGTTGAGTCAACAAAAAACCTCCATCCCTGCCACCATGGCCACTTTGTTCATGAGCCTACGGAGTGATAAGGATGACTAAGAAAAGAAGCTTAGCAGTCTCCGCAGACAGGCTGAATGATCTTTTTCTTTTTTTTTTTTTTTTTTTTGAGTTGGAGTCTCACTCCGTCACCCAGGCTGGAGTGCAGTAGCATGCTCAGAGCCACCACCGCGTGTCGACCTGCTGGGCTCTGGCTATCCCTCCATCTTAGCCCTCCAAGTGGCTGGAACTACAGGTGCGCATTACCATGCCCGGCTAATTTTTTTTTTAATTGTCTGGAACCCACAGGCTCAGGCAATACACTCACCTTGGCCTCCCAAAGTGCTAAGATTATAGGCTGAACCACTGAGCCCGGCCAATTTTTTTCCACTTGATCATTAAAATCCTTCTGAGTCATGGTTACCCTTTGTTGAGCATTCACACAAAATTCAAATTTCTTCAAATTATTGCCTAAAGAGATCTATCCATATATCTATTATCCAGATTTTCTATTTGCCAATTGTCCATTATTCTTCCACGTCCTGATCATGAAGCCAAACCATTGGCTGCAGCCAATTAGTATAGCAAACTTTTACTTCTGGTCTTGTCTTCTTCCAGGAAAAATGATCAGGTTCATTGCTCAAAGTTCTGACGTAGTTAGAATATTTCCCTTCAACTCTGTCCTTCAATGATGCCCAAAATACATTTCAAAAGTGCTACTTTCAAAGGGATTGGCAGTAGTGGGATACTGCCAGGGGAGGGGGGTGTGATTGGCAGTTGAGGGAAACTGCTAGGGGAGGGAAGGGCATACCTCATCAACAAGGGTACCTGCATAATCAACATTTGCATACCTAATCCTGAATTGTACCCTACATCTTTATAATAAAAAAGTGCTACTTTCATGGGGTGCCTGCATATTGTGCAAAACCATTTATTATTATTGCTTTATTGGTGCATAATAGTTGTACATAATTTTGCAGTGCATGTCTATAATTTGTAAGTATCATTTAAGTTCATTTGAGATATCTATCACCTTAAATTTTTGTCTTTGTACTAGAAACATTCAAATTATTCTTTTCTAGCTATTTTGAGATATACGATACATTATTGTAAACTGTAGTAACCTTACTGATCTATCTAACACCAGGTCTTATTTACAGTTTAGTAGAAGAAACAAGCAACACCATTTTTAAATTTGACATGAATGTTCTTTTTTGTATTCAGCTTGTCAGAGAAACCTCCCCATGAGTCCATAAATTGTATCTGAAAGAGAAAGATAATACTGTGGGTGTTTTATTAATGATCGCCATTCTTACTGGCGTTAGGTGGTATCTCAGTGTGCTTTTGATTTGCATTTCTTCTGTGATTAGTGAAGCTGAGTACTTTTTCATGTGTCTGTTGGCTGCCCTTATGTCTTCTTTTGAGAAGTGTCTATTCATGTCTTTTACCCACTTTTAAATTATGCTGTTTGTTTTTTTTTTCCTTTTGGCATGTTTGAGTTTCTTGTAGATCCTGGATGTTAGACTTTTGTTAGATATACAGTTGCCAAATATTTTTTACCATTCTGTGGACTGTCTCCCCACTCTCTTGATGCTTTCTTCTGCTTTGCACAAGCTTTTCCATTTATGAATTCTCACTTGTCTATCTTATCTCTTATGGTATGGAAATCTGGGGTTTTGATCAGGAATTGGTTGCCTACTCCAATTCCCATAAGAGTGTCTCTTGCGTTTTCTAAGGTTCTTATTAGTTTTAAGGTTTACATTTAGATCTTTAATCCATTTAGAGTTGATTTTTGTGTATGGTGATAGGTAGGCGTCCTGTTTCATTCTTCTGCATTTCATCAGTTTTCCCAGCACCATTTAACTCTTACCAGTGGTGTTTGGTGGCAGCTTTGTTGAAGATGAGGTGGGATATTACCTAACCCCAGTAAGAATGGCCATCTTCAATGAAGCAAAAAACAATAGATGTTAGTGAGGATGCTGAGAAAAAGGAACTGCAGTGACCAGAATCAGCTGTTCCCACCATTGTGCTCATGTGACCTGTGATCATGGCCCACTTATGAATGAGAACATGTGGTATTCAGTACTTTGTTTTTGTGATAGTTTATTTAGTATGATGGTCTCTAGCAGCATCCATGTTGCTGCAAAGCCCATGATTTTGTTCTTCTTTATGGTTCCATAATATCATTACAGTTATTTTGACATATAGTGGACATCCTTGTGGGTCACCCTGTGTACCTCACCCTTTAAGACCTTCTGGGACTTGGTTCAACTTTAAGTCTAGAAGCAAAGAAAGGATAGAGAAGTTGATAGACTCTCGGGAAAATCAGTAACTCCATGCAAGGTAGCTTTATCACAGGAGGTTTTTCCAGGTTCTTTAGGCAACAGAGGCTAAACTCTTCACAAAGAAGTGGAAGAACTTTTAGTAATGAGGCTCAACAGAATTTGCATGGGAGTTAGATATTCCAAGCTTCCTTGAGATCTTTCCATATATACTCATTCCAATTTTCAGAATCTCATTCTTTCCCAGTAAATACCCTCACTTTAATGGAAGCCATGCTGTGAGGTTGAAGACTTCATTACATTGAAATTAAACCATTCACAGGGTGAGACTCTGGGTTTGGTTTCCAGCAATGTTGTCCTAGTGGCTACAGGATACAAGAATTTCATTTGGGCAGATATAGAAGCTTTCAATCCATTTATGAAGAACATGAACTGTGAATTTGAAACTCTGAGCTCATCTCCTTTCTCCCCTGCTAACTTTCTCCAGTGTAGATAGGCACAATGGACTAATCTCAGTATACCTTTAACTTTGATTGAAATGTTCTGGATAGCAGCCACATGGTCACCCATAATGATCTCACCTTTTGACTAGGAATCTCCAATGGTGATAGTTTGTGTGTCTCTATCATGTTATGGACTAATGGTGCCCTCTTTTTTTTAACTAGAAAAAGAGACATTATTGACTGTAAATGTGATCAAATTATAGAACTAATTTCAGAAAACCTAGAGCCAATTCAAAAAACTCATCTTTAAGTTTTGTTCCTGTATGCAAAATAAATACATAGCAATACAGATTATAATAAATATGTGCAAATTTTCTTATTGATTATTAACACAAAATTTTCAGTTTAAAAAAATGATTATCACTCTAGTGATACTCAGCCTTATGGTGAGTGGACCACTTAAGAATTGAAATTCCGCAGTACCCCTGGTATTTTATTGAATGATAGCAAGATGACTTTGCATATGGAAGAGGTCCAACCTGGCCAAACATACGAATAAAATTCTTGCCTTTACTGCAAGAATCTGAACAGCCTCAGAGTTAAACTCTTTGGAGATGGTACACTGTAGGACTAGTATATGGACTATATACTCTCTCTATTGGCTCTGGAGCTTTTGTTTCTTTTCTGACATGCTCAGCTGCTCCCTCTTTTGGCTTCCTCATCTCTCCTTCAAGTGTTACTCTACAATGTCTCTGTAATATTGCTGTTCCCTTTGGAATACTATTTGAACAGCTGTTTGTTCTGAGAACAGCACTTATTGCAGTTGTAATTGAGTACATGTCTTAAGATTTCTTTTTTTTGCTAACGCTGAAGTGTTTTTAACAATAAAAGTTTGTGTCTGAGGGAAAATTAAAGTAGTTTTCTCATCACTATACATATATATTTGTGTCATGCATCACATAACATCAAAAGGGAAAATGTGCTATAGTGAAAAAGCACAAAGTCAGAAATTTTTTTTTCTATTCTCTACTCTGCACTAATTTGCTCTGTGATATTCTCAATTTACCTGATTTTTCTGGCTAATAATACTTGTCCTTCCTATCTTAAGTGTTAAAAAAAGGTATAATAGGCTTAATATGCTTTGTCATTGTTAACCCCTACAACAGCTGCTTGCCAAAAAATAGGAAATCAACCTCATCCGAATTGCTCTGAAACAGTCTAAAGTGCTACTTTTGCAAAACAAACAAACCAACAAAAAACTAGGCCAATTACCAAATAAATGAATGAACACAGCTAAATCCTGCAATCACTTTACTTATTATTTTTGTTGTACCTTAGGGAATTATTCAATCAAGTGTTGAGCTATCTGCTTTAGAATCCTTCTAGCGCTAAAATGATCAATACCTTATTTGCTTATTTTTCTATGTGCTCAATGTTAAGAGAAACAAAGTAAGTCAGAATCTGGATGTTTTCCACATGATTGAAAGCTCTGATATTAGCTACAATGTATGTGTTTAAGGTTCTATATAAACCATTGTTATTACTCACAAATGTTGTTTTTAATGGGAAAGAATAATTCAGGTATAATAAAGAACTTTATTTTTTGGAAGTGTTTATAAATTGTCCCACTCTACATGTATATACTTCTATGAAGGCAAATAGATGGAATAGATTCTATATTAATGCTTTTCTATCATACAACTATATTTGATAATCTCATTTCACTGCTTCAATAGTTTCTAATTTTCAACTTTACAAAGTTTATTTTTTGTATCAAGGTATGCAAATCTTTCCCCAAACTTTTAATTTCTTTTTTTTTTTAATTTATTTACCTGTGTTTTACTCATCTGGTCATTTGGATCAAATAAAATTTTATACACAGTCTTTTTTGAACATTTAGTCAATTACTTATTTAAAATGCTTATTTTAAGTTTCTTCTCATAACAGTAGTAGACTGAATGACTTGTATTAAATATCCCCCAAGAATAAATTTTAAAACTGGAAAAAGTGCAAATTTAAAAATATTATGTAAAAGCTCAGAGAGCTACTAAGGCAATGAGAAATTATTAAGACAAGATTGGAGATAAAGACAAAGAAATTTGACATTTAGAATTACTTTTAGCTCAAGGCTTTTTCCAATTTCAAAATCATGGTTGAGAGGTTGAGAAACTGAGCAGTGTTTTTAAGATTCGAGCACTGGGAGAAAATTTGTAGTTCAAGGCTCACAAAAAGGACAAGTCATGGTTAATCCTAAGTTTAATGTGTTCTGTCATTGTTAACACTTACTCCAGCAGCTTGCCTGAAATATGACATTAACCTCATACAAAAATCTCTACCTTTTTTATATACAGTGACCAGTACTCAGTAAATATTATCAGGCGAATGTAGAAATATAAACTTCGATGGCATTAAAGAGAAATTTTACCAAAAAAAAGGAAAGAAAGGTGCCCAGGGAATCCACAAAGGGATTTAGACATGGACTTTGAGATATCAATTCTTGTGGTGATCAGGAAAGTAGAACACCCAGTTGAGAATTTAAGTAAAAGATAGGAAACTATAGAAAATAAACAAATGGGAATTCAAGTACTGAACATCAAATAATCAAAATTTATAACTCTATGTGTAAGTTAACAGTAGACTAGTCATAGCTAAAAAAAGAGTAAACAGTAAGACATATCAGAAGAACATATCCAGAGGAAAAAAAAAAAATATAAAAAAAGCATGTAAAAGACTTACAGAGTACAGTGAAAAAGTCTAGCTGTGTGTGTACTTGAAGTCTTAGAGAACAGAAAGAGAATATGGCAAAAATACTTTCAAAGGAGAAAACGGCAAGAAGAACATTTCAAACTATCAAAAAAAAAAAACAAAAAACCGAAGGCAAGTATTCAATAAATGTCATAGACTTTCATTAGAATAAATAAAAAGAAAACCACCAAGAGCAAATAGCACAGTTAAACCTTAAACCGCGTGAATCCGTGCTGCATGAATTCACTTACATGCAGATGTTCTTCTGCTTCTGCCACCCTTGAGACAGCAAGATCAACTCTTTGGTTTTTGTTCTCCTCAGCCTGCTCAAAGTACAGATGATAAGGATGAAGACTTTTTATGATAATCTACTTTCACTTAATAAGCAGTAAATATATTTTCTCTTTTCCTTGTGATTTTCTTTTTCTTCTTTTTTTTTTTGAGTTGGAGTCTCACTCTGTCTCCCAGACTGGAGTGCAGTGACCCGCTCCCAGCCACCGCAGCCTCGACCTGCTGGGCTCTGGCGATCCTTCCGCCTCAGCCTTCCAAGTAGCTTGAACTACAGGCGCGAGCTACCATGCCCAGCTAATTTTTTTGATTTTTATTGTAGAGATGAGGTCTCACCAAGTTGCCCAGGCGGGTCTCGAGCCCGCGGGCTCAGGCAATCCACTCACC
The DNA here is from genome assembly GCA_963574415.1 of Tarsius wallacei. Lineage (NCBI taxonomy): Eukaryota > Metazoa > Chordata > Mammalia > Primates > Tarsiidae > Tarsius > Tarsius wallacei. The sequence continues at coordinate 28,391 of CAUYQG010018437.1, forward strand.
TCGGCCTCCCAAAGCGCGGGATTACAGGCTGAGCTACCAAGCCCGGCCCTTGTGATTTTCTTAATGACAATGTATTTTATTTTGCTCACTTTATTATAAGAATGCAGTGTATGATACATATACAAAGTATGTGTTAATCGACTGTTTATGTTATCAGTAAGGCTTTCAGTCAACAGTAGACTATAAGTAGTTAAGATCTGAAGAAGTCAAAATTTTATATGACTACTTGTATTGGATTTAAATAAGTTAAGAAAATAAGGCAAAATCTAGAGTAACTTAAAAAGAGTAAATACATATATTAATATCAAACTAAGATGAGGAAACAGTAATCAATACAAAATAAAATTAAATTTTAAAAGGAAAAAATAAGTAATATAGAGCTATATAGACAAGTAATATATGACTAAAGAAGTAGTAATAAACTGGTAGATTTAAACCTAATATGCATATAACTATATGAAAAGTCAATAGACTAAAAACTTTAAAGGGCAAGTTGTCACAATAAATAAAATACATGCACATACATGCATATACAAATGCACATAATTATAAAGCATTTTTAAAAGATATACCTTAAATATAAAGATTCAGAAAAGTTTGATGAATAATGATGAAAATAAGCTAAGGAGACAAAAAGGATATAGCTAACATTATATCAATAGCACACAAAGTAGACTTAAAAGAAAAGAGCATCACTATAGATAAAGGACTATAATAATAAAATGGTCAATTGTTTATTTATATGCCTTTAATAGCATGGTCTCAAAATATACCAAATTTATAGAATAAGGAAAAGCAAATATAGACAGTCTCTTTGAGTGATTACCAAGCTTATAGACTGAAAATTTGAAAAAAGGTATAAAAGATTTAAACAAACCAATTTGATGTGCACCTAGTAAACACTATCTAACAACGAAACTAAAATGGTCAAGTAATCTGAATGGACATGCAGTAAATAAATCACATAAATGGTAAATAAACATATAAAGAAGGTATTCAAACTCGAAAGTAATCAGAAAAATAAATGTCTGTTACTGATATAACCATAGAATAGTTAATTTTTCAGGAAAAACAGAACAAATTATTAGCAATGAGATAAAGGAAACATAATTATATACCACCATTGACATTGGTACCAATTTACCATTTGGAAAATTGAGTTTCCTGAGATAGAAAATTTGTGAGCATAATGTTTATTATGGATTGCTCTCAGTATCAACAGCTGTAAAAAAAGTTAAGGAAACAAGTCTGGGCAGAGAAAGATTTGAATTTCAATACATTTGCAACGAAGACCTCCATTTCATTTTATGCAGTGCTCGGAAAATGGGTAGTCCCTTCATAACTATCCAGAATTTAGGTTAGATTACCAAGCTTTTGCAACTCTATAGCATCTAGTCACTAGAAAGTGCTGCTTATGAAGAGGGGACTTGACCTCAGAGGAGGCAGCTAACATCAATGAATGGCAAATTTCAGAGCAGAACTCAACAGTTAGCCGTCCACTACCAATTCAATCAGCAGTTGGCAAAATGAAGACTTCAGTTCTGTAGTGGAGAATTTGGGTAGTAACCACAGTAGTCTCCACAATACCTAACACACTTGTAGGTATATGTTCATCAAAGATATGTAAGAGCATGTTCCTAACAGTACTATTTGCATTTAACAAAATTTATAATGAATGCAAATGTTTATCAACTGTTAAGAGAATAAATTGCCATGCAGTCATACTATAAGATAGTAGATAGTAATGAAAATTATTGAACTACAGCTAACTCAAATGTGTAAATAAAATTTACATGCATAATATTAAATCAAAGAAGCTATATGCAATAGGAAACACAGTCTGATGTCAAGTTATATGCAGTTCCAAAAAAGCAAAATTTGGGGCCTCCTAGAGTTGTGGTAAAATTATGTAACTTCACCTGGTAGTGCTTACTAGGATCTCTATACAGTACAATATGAAAATTCATTGAGCTGTACTATTTCTTGTTATTTAGGCATTTTATACATATTAACCTCAATGAAAAAATATATAATTAAATTAAATATGCTTTCTTTTAATTGTTGGGGTTTTTTTTCATTCTTTTCTCTCATTCTTGATGGAAAACTTACTAGTATGTACACAGAATAAGTAGTGTGGTTGCCTGTAGTGAATATTATTCATTTTTTTATTCACTTAAGAAATACTCATTATTTATATTTATAAAAAAGTTAAATGCATTACCTATGAGAAGTAATAAAAATGCATGAAATTTCCATTGTATTGTTACACCGTCCAATGTATTAGGAAATTTGATTTGAGAAAATATTTTTAAAAATAATCTGTATGTGTTACAAACCAGAATATTATTATAAACTATTTTTTGCAATCTTGTCAATTGGTAATAATTTTAAAAATGAAATTGTTAAATGTACTTCAATTTTTTAAAAGAAAATGTGATAGTAGGTTTAAAGTATCTCATAAACTTACAAAATTGTCCAGTTCTTCCTCATATTCAAATGCCCTTGGTATGGTTGAAATTCAAATAATATCTAGTTACCTGAGTGTCATAACTCAATAAAGAAAGGGAAAGAATGTGTATTCAGATATATTTGCAAATATAATTTCATAAGTTTTGGTGGAAATTATGTTTTAATTTAACAAATATTTATTGATTGCTTACTGTATTGGTCAGTTAAAGCTGGTATAACAAAATACCAAAGACTAAGAGGCTTAAGCAACATGAATTTATTTTTCACAATTCTTGATGGTGGGAAGTCCAAGATCAAGGTGCCTGCGGGTCTAACATCTGTTGAGGGCACACTTTCTGGTTTGCAGATTTACTTACTGTATCTCCATATATTAGAGAGAAAGATTACCTCTCTAATGCATTTTACTTATAAAGGCACTAAATGACATTATGCACATTTATAACCTAATTACCTCACAAACTTGCCCACTCCAAACATCATCATAATGAGAATTTAGGCTTTAATACGTGGATTTGGAGGACTTTCGGCAAGATGGCCACGGCACACTTGGGATTGTGAGAATCTCCGTGAAAATGAGTTTCCATAAATCTCTTGCTTTCCCCCCTACCAACCACACAGGTCCAAAGCCTTGAGGCCCTTGGTTCCACACACCACTTGGCTGCTGCAGCCCTGCCAACGCCGCTGTTCCGCCTCAGGCAGCCCTGGGCTCCCAGCCACGTGGAACTCTGGGCTTCCTCCCCAGTTACACTGCCCCGCCTGGTGCTAAACGGCCGCCACCCGCAGAAACCCTTGGATCCCACCTTGTGGAGCTCCCGGCTTCCTTGTCAGCTGCACTGCACTGCCTGGCACCCAGTCACCAATACCTGCAGAGGCCCTCAGCTCTCATCTTGTTGAGCTCTGTGCTCCCTACCTGGCTACACCACCCCAAGCCACTGCCACCTGGGGAGGCCCTCGGCTCCCAGCCCCATGGAGTTCCAGACTCCCTCCCTGGCTGCACTGCCCCACCTGGCCCCAAGCCGCTGCCGTCTGGAGAGGCCCTTGAATCCTGACCCCTTGGAGCTCCAAGATCCCTCCCTGGCTGCAGCACTCTGCCTGGCCCCAAGCCACCACTACCCATGGTGGCCCTTGGCTCCGCCCCTTGGAGTTCTGGGCTCCCTCCCTAGCTGCAGCGTCCCACCTCGCCCAAGCTGCCACCACCTGTGAAAGCCCTTGGTGCCACCCCTCAGAGCTCCGGGATCCCTCTCTGGCTGAAGTGCCCCACCTCACCCCAAGCCACCGCCAATGCAGAGGCCCTTGGCACCTGCCCCTCAGAGCTCCAGGCTCCCTCCCTGACTGAAGCGCCCTGCCCTGCCCTGAGTCGTTGCTACCTGTGAAGGCCCTCGACTCCCATGCTGTGGAGCTCCGGGCTCCCTCCTGGCCATAGTGCCCCACCCTTCCCCAAGCCACCACTGCCCGTGGAGCTTCAGGTTCCCTCCCCAGCTGCAGCACCCTGCCCCCCCAAGCCTCCACCACACAGGGAGACCTGTGCCTCCCTCCCTATGGAGCTAAGGGCTCCCTTGTCAGCTGCACCACCCTGCCCCCAGCCACCCTGCGCTATGCCCACCAGCAACACCCGACAGTCTCACACTCTGCCTCCTCCAACTTGCCCCTGGCCACAGTGGACCAGAGAACAGCTGGAGCTCCGGGACAAGGCAGAGATCTGCATTGCCCCATGAGCTCCACCCAGCTCTGTGCAGCCTCCAGCTTGGGACCTAAGAACAAAGAAAGAAAAAGAGGCCCAAGCCGCATGTGACATGCCGACCTGCAGCATGCGGCTGTTTCGCATTCTCCCTCCCCCAGTTGGACCCAGCTGCAGTAGAACCAGGGATGATCTGGAGTCCTGTGACCAGGAAGAGACCTGCATTGCCCTGCCCACTTCCACCCAGCTCTGCCCAGCCTCCAACTTGGGATCTAAGACCGCATGTTTCTGTAGGGGAATAATAGTACATCATAAGCAGGTTGGTCTGCTTGTGGGTCTGTATGATTGTATATCCAGTTATTTTGTTGTATTTTTGGTTGTTTTTTTTTTTGGTTTTTATTTCTGTTTTGTTCTCTTACTCTTAGCTGTCTTCAGGTCTATTTTCATTTGCTAGCAGGTACCTTTGTGTGTTTTCCTTCTTACTCTTGTTTCTCTCCACCTTCTGCTTCCCCCCATCCCTGTTCCATTTCCTTCCTTTTTCTTAATTGATTTTACTTTCAGGGAACACATTTATAATCCCACTGCATGGACAGATTACAAGGCAGTGGGAAGCAGGTTTCAACATATCCATACACCTGCTGGTGGATACTGGGATCTGCAGATAAATTCTGAATCACAGCTTCCCCCTCAAATAAATCTCAAAACTGCAAAAGGTATAGACCCCAACCTACGGTTCAGCTTCAGAATTGAACAAAGCCAGAGGATTCACACAAGGAAGAATAGGAGATTGAGCAAACAGAACTAAAAGGAACCCTGTCACCCCTGAAAACACATTTAAAGAACACAGGAAAAAAAAAAAAAAAAAAAGAAAAAGAAAAAGTGGGGAGGAAAATCTTACACAAATGAAGAAAAACCAAAAGAAGAAAATAGGTCTCATACAGACCCCTCAAGATCAGGTAATGAGAAAACATACTTTGGAATACAAACAATGAAGAGCTGCAGAGAGCCAGCATTGAGGCTCACCTGAGCTTTAGATTTTCAGGTGGGCTGCGGACCCTGAGACCATTAAAATGAGTTCAGGAGCTGAAGGCCCATTTCCTTCCTTTACTGTTTGGCACGTTCCACTGACAGGGACTTTGGTGAAACTTAAAGCTCTGAGAATATGACAGTCCATTGTTCCCGTTTCTCACAGACTGCAGTTTAGGCTTTAATTCAACACAGTTCAAACTCAGGTTACATCTAGAGCCTTAGTACTGGCCACAGGCTCCTGGGTCGTGATTTTAAGATTTATTGAAGTTGAATAAGGTA
>CAUYQG010018445.1:0-24582 GCA_963574415.1 Tarsius wallacei
AGCCGGGCGTGGTAGCGCGTGCCTGTAATTCCGGCTACTCGGAAGGCTGAGGCGGAAGGATCGCCGGAGCCCAGCAGGTCGAGGCTGCAGTGGCCGGGAGCGGCCACTGCACTCCAGTCTGGGCGGTCGAGTGGGACTCCAACTCAAAAAAAAAAAAAAAAAAAGTAATACATAGTGCTGAATGAAAATGTAAGCAAAATGTGGAATGACCACACTTACATAACAGCATGCAGGACTAAATGATATACAGTATTACTTAGTGATATGGTTATCTGAGTAAGATTAAACATAAAAGCAATAAAAGTTTCTCAAAGAAAAAATAAACATGAAATTCAAAAATGTGATTTCTTGGAAAGAGTACACAGGGTATTTCTTTTTTTTTCAGATGGATGATTATGTTTTTACTGTTGTTATTTTTAAATACTTTACATTTCTTGTGAATTATGTGTGTATGTTTGTGCATGCAATTTTCTGTGTGCAGTAAGAAAATGAAGAATTAAGACAAGGATAAGAAAGAAATCAGTAAAGTATGTTCTCAAATCTAACCACTGTGTGTAATTAGAATGCAAAGTGACTGGAGAACCAGTGACAATGAACACACCTGAGAAATATCCAAAAAGGAACCAAGGAAACTAGAATAGTTCTCTTTCAATGTTCTGTTTACATTGGTTGATGGTTGCTCCCAAGGGCATTAGTTCCTCAGCACTTCCAGTTGGCTTTGACAACACTTGTTATTTTCTGTTTTGAGGGTTTGTTTTTTTTCTTAATTATAACCGTCCTAATAGGTATGAAGAGGTACATCAATAGGCTTTAATTTGCATTTGCCAAATGACAAAGGATGTTGAGCACTTTTTATACTCTTGCTGGTAACTTGTATATTTTCTTTGGAGAAATGTCTATTTATATCCTTTGTCTTTTTTTTAAATTGAGCTCTTTGTCTTTCAGTTGTTGAATTACAAATGTTCTTTATATATTCTGAATACTAGACCATTATCAGACAAGATTTTCTGGTTTTTTTTTTACCTTTAAATTTTTTATTTTAAAATTGTGGGGTATAACTCAGGGTTATGTATACAAATATTCATTGTGCAGGTACCCTTGTTGATGAGGTGTGCACCTTCTTCCCCAGGCAGACTCCTACAACTGCCAACTCCACCTCTCCGCCCCCTCCCCACATCCCTGCTGTTTCCCACTACTGTCGATCTTTATCTTATAGTATTACAATAGTTGTTCAAGGTTCACTTATGAGTGAGAACATGTGACACTGTTTCTGTGAAAGATCACTCAGTAATATAGTCCATCCAGGTTGCTGCAAAGTTCATGACTTTGTTCTTCTTTATGGTTGCATAATATTTTGTTGTGTATATATGCCACATTCTTTTAATACAGTCCTCTTTTGATGGGCAGCATGGTTGGTTCCATGTTCTTGCTATTGTGAACAAAGCTGCAATAAACATACGTGTAAGGTATCTTTTTTATAGGGTGATTTTAGTTCTTCCAGGTATATTCCCAGTAGGGGGAGTGGGGGTCATATGGAAGGTCGATTTTTAAAACTTTTAGGAAACACCGCACTGTTTTCCACAGAGGCTGTACTAGGTTACACTCCCACCAACAGTGTAGAAGTGTTCCCTTTTCACCACATCATCTCCAGCATCTGTTATTTTTTGAGTTATTAATGATGGCTATTCTGAAAGGAGTTAGATGGTAACTTAGTGTAGTTTTAAATTTGCATCTCCCTGATGACTAGTGAGGCTGAACATTTTTTCATGCATCTGTTGGCTGCTCACATGTTTTCTTTTGAAAACTGTCTATTCATATCTTTTGCCCACTTTTTAATGGGGATTTTTTTTTTCTTTTCAGCACATTAGAGTTCCTTGTAGATCCTAGGTGTTAGGCCTTTGTCAGACATAAAGTTGGCAAATATTTTTTTCCCAGTCTGTGGGCTTTCTCCCTGCTCTCTTGATGGTTTCTTTGGTTTTGATGAAGCTTGTCAGTTTGATGAGGTCCCACTTGTCTATCTTATCTCTTATAGCATGGGCACTTGGGGTTTTGATCAGGAATTGGCTGCCATTTCCAATTTCCATAAGAGTGTCTCCTGCATTTTCTAAGGTTCTTATATGTTGAGGTTTTACGTTTTGGTCTCTGATCCATTTAGAGTTGATTTTTGCATATGGGAATAGGTAGGGGTCTTGTTTCAATCTTCTGCATGTGGTAAGTCAGTTTTCCCAGCACCATTTAGTGAATAGGTTCTCCTCTCCCCAGTGGTTGGTAGTGTAGGCTTTGTTGACAATGAGTTGGTTGAGAAATTGAGGTTTTGCTTTTGGAATCTCAATTCTATTCCATTGGTCTATAAGCCTGTTCTTGTACCAATACCAGGCTGTTTCGATTATTGTAGCTTTATAATAAAGTTTAAAGTCTGGGAGTGTGATACCTCCTGCTGTTTTTGTTTATTTGTTTTTTGCTTTTTTTTTTTTTAACTGAGAATTGTTTGGCTATTCATGGTCATTTATGTTTCCATATTAATTCCTGTATTGTTGTTTCTAGGTCTGAGAAGAATGTTGCTGGTGATTTGATGGGTATTGCGTTAAATCTGTAGAATGGACATCTTAAGAATGTTGATTCTTCCAATCCATGAGCGTGGAATATTTTTCCACTTGTTTGTGTCATCTTTGATTTCTTTGAGCAATGTTTTGTAGTTTTCATTGTAAAGGTGTTTCACGTCTCTGGTTAGGAAGAAGCCAAGGTATTTCACTTTTTGGGAGGCTATTGTGAATGGAATTATGCTTTTTATTTGGGTTTCTGTTTGTCTATTATTGGTGTATAGAAATGGAATTGTCTTTTGCATATTTATTTTATACCCTGAGACTTTGCCAAAGTCCTTTATCAGTACAAGGAGGTTTTTGACAGATTCTTTAGGGTTTTTGAGGTATGGAATCATGACGACTGCAAACAGGGATAAATTGATTTCCTCTTTTCCTATTTGGATACCCCTGATCGCCTTCTCTTCTCTGATTGTTCTAGCTAGAACTTCCAAAACTATGTTGAACAGGAGGGATGAGTGTGGGCATCCTTGTCTTCTTCCAGTTTTCAGGGGAAATGTTTCCAATTTCTGTCTGTTTAGCAGTCTGCTGGCTGTGGGTTTCTCGTAGATGACTCTTACTGTTTTGAGGTACGTTCCATCTATGCCTAGATGTTCAAGGGTTTTTGTCAAGAAGGAATGCTGGATTTCATCAAAAGCTTTTTCTACATCTAATGATATAATCATGTTGTTGTTGTTTTTATGTCTGTTCATGTTTTTAATTATATTTATGGTCTTACAAATGTTGAACCAGTCTTGCATCCCAGGGATGAAGCACACTTGGTCATGGTGGATAATTTTTGAAATGTGCTGTTGAATCCAGTTTGCTCGGATCTTGTTGAGAATTTTGGTATCAATGTTCATCAAGGATATTGGCCTGTGGTTCTCTTTCTTTCTTGGCTCTTTACCTGGCTTGGGTATCAAGGTGATTTTAGCTTCATAAAATGATTTGGGGAGAGTTCCATCTTTCTCAGTTACCTGGAATATTTTCAATAGGGTTGGTATCAGTTCCTCCTTGTATGTTTCATAGAATTATGCTGGAAGGTCATCTGGTCTAGGACTTTCTTTTGTAGGTAGTTTTCTTATGACATAGTCAATTTCCTTGATTGTTTTTGGGCTATTTAGGGTCTCAATTTCTTCTTGTTTTAGCCTAGGGAGGTTGTGTGATGTCCTCCATTTCCTTTAAGTTTTAAGTTTGTTTTCATACAAGTGTACATAGTAGTCTCTGATAATCTTTTGTATTTCTTCAGGGTCAGTTGTGACTTCATCTTCTGTGTTTCTGATTGAGTTTATTTGGGCTTTTTCTCTCTTTTTCTTGGTCGGTCTTAGTAGGGGACCATCAATCTTGTTTGTCCTTTCAAAGAACCAGTTTTTTGTTTCATTGATTTTTTTGTTGTTGTTGTTTGTTTGTTTGTTTTCCTCTATTTCCAAGACTTGGGTTTTTATTTTGGTGATCTGGATTCTTCTGCTGAAGTTAGGCTTTTGGTGGTCTTGTTTTTCCAGCTTCCTTAAGTGACTTAGGCTGTTAACTTTTTATCATTCCATTTTCTTCATTAGTGTTTGTAGAGATATGAAATCCCCTCTTACTACTGTTTTCATGGCATCCCAGAGGTTTTGGTAAGATTTTTATTCATTTTCACTTGATTCCAGGTATCTTAAATCTCTGTTTTGATTTCCATGTTGACCCAGGACTTGCTTAGCATCATGCTGATTAGTGTCCAGTATTTGTGGGTTTTGGGGAAACTCTGTTGGTGTTGATATTTATTTTAATTCCACCGTGGTCTGAGAAGGTGGATGGAAAATTTCTTACTTATGAAATTTGTTTATGCTTGATTTATGGCCAAGGATGTGGTCAATCTTAGAGTACATTCCATGTGGTGATGAGTAGAATGTATATTCTGTGGTTATTGGGTGGAGTGTTCTGTAGGTATCAATTAAGTCCATTTAGTCAAGAGTCACATTGAGGTTCCAGATATCCTTGCTGATTTTTTGTGCTGATGATCTGTCTAGGGTTGTGAGTGGGGTATTAAAGTCCCTAGCTATGATAGTGTTAGATTCAATATCTTTTTAAAGTTTGCCTAGAAGCTGCTTTATGAAAGTTGGTGCTCCTATGTTGGGTACCTATATGTTTAGGATGGATAATTCTTGTTGATGAACTGAACCTTTTATCATTATATAGTGACCTTCTGTATCTGTTTTAATTTTTGATAGCTTAAAGCTTATTTTTTCTAATGTTAAAATCACAACTCCTACTTTTTTTGTGTTCTGTTTGCCTGAAATTTTGTTTCCCATCCTTTTTCTTTGATCTGTGAGTGTCCTTTTTAGTGAGATGAGTCGCTTGGAGACAATATATTGTTGCCTCATGATATTTTATCCATTTTGCCATTCTATGTCTTTTCAGTGGTGCATTCACTCCATTCACATTCAGGCTAATTATTGAAATATGAGCGTTTATCCCTGTCATGAGGTTCTTATAGAGTTGATGTTGTTCCTGGTTGTTTGTTGTCTTTCTTTTGATTTGGGGTTTGATTCATGTGTGTTTTCAGTCTTTTTCCTGCTCTCTTGTGAAGAACACTGTCATTCTTTTTTCCCTTTCTTCTTAATTGTTTCTTGTAGAGCTGGTCTAGAGGCAGCATAAGTTCTTAGGAATTGAATGTCTGGTGAATGTCTGGGAAAGATTTTAATTCTCCTTCACTGATAAAGCTTAGCTTAGCTGGATAGGTTATTCTTGGTTGAAATTGCTTATCTTTGAGAACTTTGAAGATTGGGCTCCAACTCTCCTAGCTTGAAGTGTTTCAGGAGATAAATATTCTGCTATTATAATTGGCCTTCCTTGGTAGGTAGTCTGCCTTTAGGATTTTTTTTTATACCTACTTTGTTTAGGCAAATTACTATGTGTATCAGAGTTGGTCTTTTCAGCTGTTGTCTTACAGGGTTTCTTTGAGTCTCTTGTGTTTGAATGGTCACATCACTGATGAGATGAGGGAAGTTTTCTTGAATAATTTCATGGAATGTTTATTGCAGGGTGATCTCTGTCTCTCTTTCTGCTTCAGAAAGTCCAATTACTCTTAGGTTCAGCCTCTTGAAATAATAATTTATCTCTTGAAGGTTTTGTTTTGTCTTTTTACGCTTCTTTTCTATGTTTTTGACAGTTTGGGTTAGTTCTATATTTTGATACACAAGTGCTGAGATTCTTTCTTCTGCTTGGCTAATTCTGCTTTCCATGCTTATCAGTTTGTTATTTATTTCATTCACAGTATTCTTTGCTGCTATCTCAATTATCACCTCCTTCATATTTTCCTTTTGGTTCTCCTTAATTTTATTTATTCTATTAATATCTTTATTTCTGGGTTTGTAGTTTGAGATCAGTCATTCTGGGGGGGGGGGTTCTTCATTGTTTGCATTCTAAAGTCTGTTTTCTCATTGTCTGACCTCCCAGGGATATGTGAGACCCATATTCTTCTTTTGGTTTTTCTTCATTTGTGTAGATTCTCCCTCCCCCCACACACACACTTTTTTTTTTCCTCTTCTTTAATTCTGTTGTTCAGGGATGGCAGGATTGCTTTTACTTCTGTTTGCTCAGTCTCTTATTCTTCCTTATGTGGATCCTCTGGCTTTGTTCAATTCTGACTGTGGGTTGGGGGCTGTACTTTTTACAGTTTTGAGATTTAATTGATGGGGGAGTTGTGATTCAAAATTTATCTGCAGATACTAGTATCCACCAACAGATGTATGGGCACCCTGGAACCCACTTCCCTCTGCCTTACAATCTGTCCATATAGCGGAGGTATAGGCTTGTTCCCTGGAAGCAAAATGAGGTAAGAAAAAAAAAAGAATGGAAAAAGAAAGGGGGGCAAGAGGAAGGTGGAAAGAAAGAAGAGTAAGAGGGAAAACAGGCAGATGTACTGACTAACAAATGAAAAGAGATACAAAGACAGAAAATATTATTAAAATTAAAGCATACAGATAATCATACAAACACACAGTCCAACAAGAAAAGAAAAAAAAATCAGTAAAATAACAGAAACAAAGCAAGTGTGAAAAAATTGTTAAAAACCAAAAAAGAAAAAAACTAAAACAAAAAACAAACAAAAATGAGCAAAGCAAACAGACAAAAAATAAAAATAAAAAAATATAAACAAGGAACAAAACTCACTCTCAGGTCATTCCTGTAAGTCCAACTTTCTTTCAGCTCTGATCTCTAGCTCTCAGCACAGGCTGTTAGAGTTTCTCTCAGTGCAGGTTGATGTGCTCACACCTTGGTTCAGATGCCCCAGGCCTATTGTGGGAGGAGGGTGGATCAGATCTGGACTCACCTAGCTTTCTGCCTGTCTAGTCTGCCACTCAGATCTGACCCGTGCCTGATCCAGCATGGGGGATGGGCTTCTGTCTCTCCCAGTTTGATAAGATTACCAAGTTGGAGGTTGGGCGGGGCAGGGCTAGGCGTGACCAGGCAGAGCTGGGCAGAGCAATGCAGGTCTCTGCCGGGTCCTGGGACAGAGAAAATTGTTGCAGTTAGTGTCTCCTCATGGAGCATGGGGCTCCTCTCTGGCTCTCCCGGATACTCTCTCTCCACTGATCAGATCCAGGGCTCCAGCTGATCTGCTATAACAGATGATGGTGTGGACCAGGTACCAGGTGATGAAAATCAGCTGGATTTGGCAAGCTCTTCTCAGAAGAGCCCCGCAAACAGCAGACGGTCTTGCACATCCGCGCTCCAATCTCAGGGCAGTGGAGGTCTGCAGTCTCCCTCAGAAGGGGGCCCTGGGTGCTTGAACTTGGGTCTCCCCTCAGATGGACTTTCACTCTCCCACAAGAGCATGCCTACTTATGCAGAGAGTCTTTATGAATACTTGCTTTTGTGGAGATGCTCATAGTCCAACCTGTCTGGTTGCTGTCTTAAGCTCCGTGTACATCAGACATATGATTTTCAAATATTGTTCCTATCTTTTCTCTTTCTTGATAATGTCCATTGATGCACAAAATTTTTTTATTTTCATAAACTCTAATTCATCTATTTTTATCTTGCTGTTAATGCTTGTGGCATTATATCTAAGAATACATTTCAAATCCAAAGCTGTAAAGAAGTGCTCCTGTTATCTTCTGAGAGTTTTATAGTTTAAACTTTTATATTTATGTCATTGATCCCTCTTATATTCTTTTGATTTTTAATTTAGCTAGCATGTCCTGTATAGTAAACAAAATTATATCAGACTTACTAGTCTTGTATGATTTAAAGAAGATTTAATGTGTACCAAGAACTATGATATTTGCCATTTTTTTCTTCTTTTTTTGAAAGATTACATTGGGTTAAGAACATTTCCTTCTGTAACAAATATTGCCCATTGCCTCCCTGTATCCATTCTCTTTTCTTTTTGACATTCTAAGCTTAAACTTGACTTATGGTTGCCCAGCTAGTTTCTCCATTCCCTTTTTAACTCTCAGCTGAATGCAACAATATGTCTAAGGTAAAAATTTTGTGTATGATAGCTAGTTCATATTTTTAGAAGAAAATTTCTTACCTTCCACCACTTTGTTCTTTTCCTGTGGCCTGGACCATAAATGTGATGATGTGAGTCAGCATCATCTGATAGACAAGGACAGGATTTTTTTTTTTTTTTGAGTCAAAGTCTCACTCTGTCACCCAGGCTGGAGTACAGTGGCATGCTCATGGCCACTGCATCCTCGACCCACTGGGCTCAGGTCATCCTTCCATTTCAGCCTTCCAAGTAGCTGAAACCATAGGCAGGCACCACCACGTCTGGCTAATTTTTCTTATTTTATTGTAGAGAGGAGGTCTCTCCAAGTTGTCCAGGTTGATCTCAAACCCGTGAGTTCAGGCAATCCTCTCACCTTGGCCTCCCAAAGTGCTGGGATTATAGGCATAAGCCACCATGCCCAGCCTCAAGGACAGGATTCTACAAGTTGTCAGAAGGACCAGGGAAAAGGAATCTACATCTGGATGTTCCCCACCTGCCCTAGACTTTGTCTACTCCTAGTTTGTTGCATTAGAAATAAATAAACTTGTATTTCCTTTGAACCACTGTATTTTAGGGTCTCTTTGCTATAATAGTTTTATCTGACAACTTAAATGAAACAAATAATTGATCCTTAGCAGGGTTCCTTGGGAACAAAACTCTAAAATGCATAGCACTGGTTTGGTGGATTAAAGAAAGATATTAAGAAAACATATTTTAGGCTAGTGACCTTCTCCTTGCCATTTAAGCCATAATAAAATATTGGGTAAAATTATCACCAGTGATAATTTGGGAGGCAGATTGTTTGCCTGTAGAGCTGATAGTTGCAGAAAATAATTGAAAAACTCATAATTAGACATAACATTGTTTCTTACTGCTTTTAGCAATAAATTACACAAAGAGATAAATTTATGCAAGATTAGCACAAAATAAGTGCATAATTTAATCAAGTAATTAATATAGTCTACTCTGTTAATCATCAAGAGAAAAAAAAACTTATTTTTCTAAAACTATAACATAGCATGACCAGCGCATTAACAAACGTCATAGTAGATTAAGACACAGATCTTGTCAGGGGAGTTCAAACAAAATTTATTTATATAAGGGATACAAAAATGAAGTCAGTATATACAATAAAGGAATCAATAACTTATGCAAAGCCAGAACATGGTATAAGCTTATTTCTCCACCCAAAAATGGCCACTCTGTTAGTCATACCATCTAGATAATTTGATTCAGTGGATGAGTATCAAGTCAGTCTAAATGGAAGTTTAGCTATATGCCTCCAGCACAGCTTTCTGTTGAGACATTTCTGCACATGTCTGATCTGGTTACACACTAAGGACTATCTCATTGGAGTTAGGTACACCTCATCAATGTTGGAGTTATACATTATGCAACCTACAAAAAGCAGCCTCTAATTACAGGACACGCAAATATGAAAACAGCTGAACTCACTTCTCACAGTCATTCACAGCCTTTCCAAAATAACGCATTCTGGTCTGGGTATTCTGAATTGACATCTCTGAACTAGAACTAGGGTCAGTTGCTACACAGCCTGAGATCATGCCATCAGGCCCTTAAACACGCTGTAGGACCTTTTCTAGAGTTAACTCTGATCCTTGCTGAAAGAACCAAAGATAACTAGGGAAGAGACTGTGTAATGATATATATTAAGTTTTCTAAAATATTAAAGAATTTAACTCACTACTGTATCTAGTTCATAAAGTCTTTGTCTTTATAGGTCCCATTCTATCTTATATCACATGCCTTCCATAATTATGGAAGAATCTCAAATTCAGTGTATCTCAAAGGGACTTAATATCTTGCTATCTTCAAACTTATTCTTTCTCCTCTAGTCTTAACGCATTATTGCACTTTCCTATTTGTCTAATTCAAAACCTGGGAGTCATTCTTAACATTTCTTTCTCACATGCCACATCTAATCAATCTTCAAAGACTCTTTGTTTTTCCTAATCACTATTGAGAATTTATCCCTCCATGATCATATCCTCAGCCACTGATTTATTTCCAGCCCTCATCCTTCCTCAAACAAACTACTTAGGTAGCTTCCTGTTGGATTTATTGCTTTAGTTTCACTCTACGCAAATCCATTTTCCACAATGCAGATCTCAGAGTGATTTTTATCATTGTATTTGCATTTTCAAAATCCTTTCACAGTTTTGTATAAAACCCAAGCATCTCTGTTTAACATAGGAGACATGTTAAAGCATTCACATTAGCATCTTTTATTGCTAATCTTCCACAGGATCATTTCTAGACAAAAGTTCTCAATTTTACCCATCCAGAAGCAAGCTAACCTTGATATTTCAGCCCCCTTTGAATGTGTTATTCTTACTTTTAATAATACCCCATCCCTTGCCTTCCCAAAAACTGCCAACTTTCACTTCAATAATGCTGAGAGAAGCTCAAATAGTACAGGTTATGGGTAGAAATATTTTGACCTAAGGGAGATTTAGATGCCCCTGAGGATGATACATAACTGGTCAAAACAAGTCATGGGTGTCTCATCCCCCTTGGCCAGTGGTCTAAGCTATCTCTTTCCCCTTGGCTTAAAGTTAGACATAAGATAGAGTTCTGACTAATAAGAGAAGGATAAGTGTGCCACAGATAGATTCCTTCCTCCAAAGAAAAAGAAAAAGTCTAACGAGGTAAAGCTCTTTATCTCTCTACTCTTAAGTCTTTCTCCTTTTTCAAAAGCAGATGGGGTGCTTAGAGATGCTGTAGTTCTTTTGTCATCATGAGTGTCAAACATACCTGCTAAGATGGGTGGGGAAGAAACAAGGAACATGGGTCATCAGTGTCATCATTGATCTTAAGAATGATCTTACCTTGAATCACTTACCTCCTTATTCTGTGATGAAAATTAAAATGTTACTCTTAATTGGGTGCTCTGATACTTACAACCAAACAAAATCTTAACTCATTCATTTTCAAAATCTTGCTGAAGCATTCCCTTTGCTATAAAGTATAGGAGTCCTAAAATTTTTTTTCATGCTTAACAGGGTAAATATCTCATTACTCATAATTTTACATATAATTGAATTATGCCTTAAGTATATTGTAAATGCTATATTTTCCTTAAAATATGAGTTTTTAAATTTTGTTTTTATTTTAAAGGTGTGGGCTACAATTCAGAATGAGGTACATAAGTGGTCATTGTACAGGTGAAGTTTGGGACTCCCTTTGGTACTCACTTTTTCTGGTTTGAAATCAGGTACCCTTATTGATGTTATGTGATCTCCCCACACTGGCAGTGTCTCGCTGCGGCCAATGCCTTTCTTATAATATTAAGATAAGTGTTCAGGATCTGCTGCTGAGTGAGAATATATGGTATTCAGTTTTTTGTTTCTGTGACAGATCACTGAATATGGTAGACTCCAAATCCATCCAAGTTGCTGCAAAGTTCATAATTTTGTCCTTCTATATGACTGCACAATATTCCACTCTGTATATATACCACATGGTTTTTTTTTTTTTTGCTATTGTGAATAGCACTACAAAAAAACTTGTGCACAGTTATCTTTTTTTGTAGAATGATTTGAGTTCTTCCAGGTATATTCCCAGAAGGGGGATAGCTGTGGCATATAGAAGGTCAATTTCTACTAGTTCCTTTAGGATTTGTCACACTGTTTTCCTTGAGTTTGAACTAGTTTGCACTCCCACCAACAGTGTAAAAGTGTTCTCTTTTCTCCATATCCTTGCCAGTTTCTGTTGTTTTTTGTTTCATTAATGATGAAGTTAGGTGGCATATCATTGTGGTTTTGTTTGCATTTCTCTAATGATTAGTGAAGCTGAGCACTTTTCATGTCTTTTGGCTGCTCGTATGTCTTCTTTTGAGAAGTGTCTATTCATGCCTTTGTCCATTTTTTTTTAATGGGGTTGTTTGTTTTTGTCCCTTTAGCGCCTTTGAGTTCTTTATACATCCTGAATGTTAGGCCTTTGTCAGATATGTTGTTGGCAAATACTTTTTCACACTCTGTAGACAGTCTCCCTGTTCTTTTGATGGTTTCTTTTTTGCTTTGCAGAAGCTTTTCAGTTTGATGAGGTCCCACTTCTCACTCTTATCTCTTATGGTTTTAGCTTTTGGGGTTTTGATCAGGAATTGGTTGCCTCTTCCAATATCTGTAAGGTGTCTTCTGCATTTTCTAAGATTCTTAAAGTTTAGGGTTTCATTTTTAGGTCTTTGATCCATTTAGAGTTGATTTTTGTGTATGGTGATAGTTAGGGGTACTATTTCATTCTTCTGCATGTGGTCAACCAGTTTTCCAAACCATTTATTGAATAGATTATCTTCTCCCCAGTGGTTGTTGTTGGAGGTTTTGTAGAAGATGAGTTAGTTGAGAAATTGAGGTTTTGCTTCTGGAATCATTATCCTGTTCCATTGGTTTATATGTCTGTTCTTGTACCAATACCAAGTTGTTTTGATTATTGTAGCCCTATAATTAAGTATAAAGTCTGGAAGTGTGATGCCTCCTACTTTTTTCTTTTGCTGAAGATTGTTTTGGCTATTTGCAGTCATTTATGTTTCCATATGAATTTCTGTAATTGTCATTTCCAAGTCTGAGAAGAATGATGTAAGTAATTCAATGCGTATAGCATGGAATCTGTAGATTGCCTTGGGTACAATGTTAATTCTTCTAATCCATGAGCATGGGATATTTTTCAATTTGTATGTTTCATATTTGATTTGTTTGAGAAGTGTTTTGTAGTTTTTATTTTAAAGATTTTTCATTTCTTTGGTTAGAAAGATGCTGAAGTATTTCTTTCTTTTTTTTTTTTTTCTTTTTTCTTTTTTCTTTTTTGGAGGCTATTGTGAATGGGAATGTACTTTCTATTTGGTTATGTGCCTGTTTGCTGTTGATGTACACAAATACAACTATGTTTTGCATGTCTATTTTATACCCTGAGTTTTTGCCAAAGTCCTTTATCAGAGCAAGGAAGTTTTTGACAGATTCTCTTTGATTTTTGAGGTATAGGATCATATCATCAGCAAAGATGGAGAACTTGACTTTTTCTTTTCCTATTTGGCTACCTCTGATTTACTTCATTTCTCCGATTGCCTATGTTGAACAGGAGGGGTGAGAGTGGGGAGTCTTTTCTTGTTCTGGTTTACAGGGGAAATCCTTCCAATTTCTGTCTGTTCAGCAATATGCTGCCTGTGGGTTTTCTGTAGATGGCACTTACTATTTTGAGGTATGTTCCCTCTATGCCTGGGTGTTCAAGGGTTTTTATCAAAAATGGGCTGAATTTTATTAAAAGCTTTCTCTGCAGCTAATGATATAAACATGTGGTTTTGTTTTTGCATCTGTTGATTTATTTAATTACATTTATGGTCTTGCAGATGATGAACCAGTCCTGCATCCCAGGGATGAAGACTATTAGGTCATGGTGGATGATTTTTTACAGGTGTTATTGGACCTGATTTGCTAGAATCTTGTTGAGAATTTTTGCATTTATGTTCATCACAGATGTTGGCCTGTAGATCTCTTTCTTTGTTGGATCTTTACCTGATTAGGGTATTATTGTGATGTCAGCTTTATAAAATATTTTAAGGAGAGTTCTGTCTTTCTCAATTGCCTGAAATGCTTTCAATAGGATTGGAATTAGCTCCTCCTTGTATGTTTTGTAGAATTCTGCTGGAAATCCATCTGGTCTAGGGCTTTTTTTTTTTTTTTTTTTTTTTTTGTAGGTAGTTTTTTTATGACAGAATCAATTTCCTGGGTTGTTATTGGTCTACTTAAGATCTCAATTTCTTCTGGTTTCAACCTTGGGAGGTTGTTGACATCAGAAAGTTCTCCATTTCATTTAGGTTATTGAGTTTGTTTCCATACAGGTGTGCATAGTAATCCCTGATAATCTTTTGTATTTCTTCAGGGTCAATTGTGACGTGATCTTTTGCATTTCCAATTGTGTTTATTTGGGCTATGACTCTCCTTTCCTTGGCCATTCTGGCTAGAGGCCAGCAATCTTGCTTATCTTTTCAAAGAACCAGTTTTCTGTTTCATTGATTTTTTTTTCTATGATATTTTTGTCTTCTGTCCCATATTTCGGCTTTTACTTTTGTTATCTGGACCTTCTGCTAAAGTTAGGGTTTTGGTGGTCTTGCCTTTCCAGCTCCCTTAGGTGATTTCTCTTTTTATTTTCTTGATGTGTATTCATAGAGATATAAATTTCCTTCTAAGTACTGTTTCCGTGACATCACAAAGGTTTTGGTAAGATGTTATTACATTTTCATTTATTTCCAGAAATATATTAATTTCTTTTTTGCTTTCTGTGTTGACCCAGGAGTTATTCAGCATCATGCTTTTTAATGTCCATGTCTTTGGGGGTTTGGGGGAATTTTGTTAGTGGTGGTATTTATTTTTATTCCACTGTGATCTGAGAAGGTGCATGGCAGTATTTTAATCTTGTAAAATTTGTTTTTGCTTTATTTGTGGCCAAGGATGTGGCCAAACTTGGAGTACATTACATGTGGTGATTAGTAGAATGTTATTATGTGGTTGTATCTACTAAGTCCACTTGATCAAGTGCCAAGTTGAGATTCTGGATCTGTTTGCTGATTTTTTGCCTCGATGATCTATCTAGAGTTGTTAGTGGGGTATTTAAGTCTCTAGTTATGATAGTGTTAGAGTCTATACCTTTTTTTTAGTTTATTTAGTAGTTTCTTTATAAAAGTTGGTGCTTCTTTGTTAAGTGAATACATATTTAGGATGGATATTTTGTGTTGATGAATTGAACATGTTATTATGTGGTGTCCTTCTGTATCTTTTTAATTTTTGATAAATTGAAGGTTATTTTGTCTGATATTAAGATCATGACTCCTGCCCTTTTTTTGTCTCTCATTCACCTGAATGTTTGTTTTCTATCTTCTAACTTTAAGACTGTGGGTGTCCTTTGTAGTGAGATGTGTTTCCTGGTGGCAGCATATGATTGGGTCAGTTTTTTAAAATCCAGTTTTCCATTCTATGTCTTTTCAGTGGTGTATTTAGTCCATTCATGTTCAGGCTGATTATTGAGATGTGAGAATTCATCTCTGTCATGAGGCTCTTATAAGGTTTTTGTTTGCTTGTTTTCTTTTAAATTTTGGGTTGATATGTGTGCGTGTGTTCACTATTGCAGTTATGATGCACACTTGTTTTTTTCTGTTTTCCTGCATTCTTGTGAAGTGCATGGTTGCTATTTCTTCCCTTCTGTGCTTAATACCTTCTTAAGTGTCTCCTATAGAGCTGGTCTGGAAGCAGCATAAACTCTTAGGGTTTGGATATCCAGAAAGGATTTTATTTCTCTATCTCTGATGAAGTTCAGCTTAGTTGGGTAGGAAATTCTTTGTTGGAATTGTTTATTTTTGAGAACTTTGAAGATTGGACTCTAGTCTTCTAATCTGTATTGTTTCTGTAGATAAGTCTGCTTCTTTTGTAAGTGGTCTTCCCTAGTAGGTAGTCTGACCTTTCTCTCTCACTGCCTTTAGGATTTTTTCTTTAACTCCTACTTTGTGTAAGTGAATTTCTATGTATCTAGTGGTTGGTTTCAGGGGTTCTCTGAATCTCTTGTGTTTAGATGGTCACATCTCTGATGAGATGAGGAAAGTTTTCTTGGGTGGTCTCATGTTATAGGGTGTTCTCTGTCTCCTTTTCTGCTTCAGGGATACCAATCAGATATAAATTCAGTCTCTTAATAAAATCATCTCTTAAAGGCTCTGTTCTATCTTTTTAAGTTTCCATTCTATGTTAGAACAGATTGGGTTCGTCTGATATTTTGATCTTCAAGCTCTCAGTTTTTTCTTCTGCTTTCCATGTGTGTCAGTTTGTTATTTATTGAATTAACAGTATAATTTATGGCTGGCATCTCTGTAATTAACTCTTCCAAGTTTTAATCTTGACTTTATTGGTTCTTATTCATCTTCTCCAACCATTCTTTGTTCTCTGCCTTTATGGTCTGAGATGAGTGGATCTGGGCACTTCTTTTTGTTTTAGTTCTTAAGTCTGTATTCTCTTGTCCTTTTAGAGCTCTTTGGGTTACCTATGTTTTTTCATTGATTTTTTTTTCTTCATTTGTGATGGATTTTTCTTTACTTTGCTCAGTGAGAGAGGGAATAGTTTTCACTTCTGTTTTTTCAACCCCCATTTTTCCTAAGGTAAAACCTCTGGGTTTGTTCAGTTTTGAAGTTATAT
Organism: Tarsius wallacei; assembly: GCA_963574415.1. Taxonomy (NCBI): domain Eukaryota; kingdom Metazoa; phylum Chordata; class Mammalia; order Primates; family Tarsiidae; genus Tarsius; species Tarsius wallacei. The sequence goes on from CAUYQG010018445.1 coordinate 16,251, forward strand.
TGGGAAGGGGAGCTGTGCTGTCCTTTTGCAGTTTTGAGTTGAATAAGGTGTATCGGGGGTGCAAATATTCAAAAGATGTCTGAAGATCATAGTGTTCACTGACTGGGGCATAGGCACCCTGGAACCCACATCCCACCATCTCACAATATGTCCATGCAATGGAAACATGTATGTCTCCAGGTACAAAATAACATAAGGGAAAGAAAAATAACTGAAAAAGAGAGAAAGGAAAATTAAAATACAGTGAAGAAAAGGAAGTAGAGAAGGGAAAACAGACAAACAAAACAGTAAAAAGCAGAAGGAAAAAAATACAAAAAAGACCTAAAACTGACAATATGAGGACCCTTTCACACTCATTTATCCTTATGTGAAAAAAAACTAAGAAGGAATAAAACAAAATGAAATGCACAGACATCCAGCAAATAGAGAGAGCAGGGGAAAAAAATTAAAAGAAAATTGCAGCAACTTAGATGGATTTAGAGTCCATAATACTCGGTGATCTGTCACAGAAACAAAGAATTAAGTACCACATGTTCTCACTCATAAGCGAACTCTGAACATTTACCATAATACTATTAGAAAGAGATTGGCAGTAGCAGGATACTGAGAAGAGGAGGACACAACATTAATAAGGGTACCTGATCTCAAACCAAGCAGAGTACAGACCAAAAGGATGTCCAGACTTTACCTGTATGGTGTCCACTTGTATGCCTAATACTGAATTGTACCACACTTCTTTAAAACAAAATATAAATTTAAAAAAGAGAAAATATATAAAAAGGTAATACAAAAATTTTGTAATCCTTGCTCACCCTCTTGTGGCAGTTTCTGAAATTACGAGTTCCTTGTTGGCATGACCCAAGCACCACTGTCCTTGGCTTGCAGCAGAAAAGAGGGGGCTCTGACCTCTAGATCTGTCCTTCTGCTCACCATAGGATCAGAGGGAGGTTATGAACCACCCGAACAGATCTGCCTGTGTTCAGCCTTCTCTTTGTGCACCTACCATGTTGCTCCCCTCCTGGCTTACATGTCTTGCAATCACTGGGGAAAGGGAGATGGATCAGTTTAAAACTCACCGCCGCCCATCAGCTGTGGGCTGGATTCTTCCTCCCAAATTGCACCATAGTCCCATAAATGTTCTAGGGTAGAATGGGCAACTGGGTCTTCTCAGTGGGTCTATCTCTCTGGAAGTACGGCACCATGGATATCCTCTCTGGATTGATAGTGATCAACTTCAGAGACCTGCTGAATTCACCCTTCAATCACAGGGAGTATCTCCCCTGTTCACGTGGAAAGGCTGGAGCTTGTCTCTGCTGGAGTTCCAAGACAAAGGCGGTGGCAGATTCTTTACGTCTTCTCCTCCACTGAGTCTTGGGGACTAGTTCTTCCACTTTATTTTCTCCATGGTTCCGGTTGCCAATGTCCGATCAGGTGCCAAGCTGTGGGGGCAGGTGGTGCCAAGCAGCGGCTGTTTTTTGCCTCTTTCTTCCGGGCTGGGTCTTAGAGATTGTTAAAAATGTGAGTTGTTTATGTGCAAGAAATATAATCGGCATTCAGCTAGTTAACCCTAAATTAAACTTAACTGAACCTGTTCTAGTATAAATTCAAGAAGTCATTATTATAAGACGTATCAATTAGGATATGTTCAGCTTCAAGCAAGTAATATGAAATTCTCAGAATGGTTTGAACACAAAAGGAATTTATAATCTCAAAAAACAAACAAACAACAACAAAAAGAATTTGATAAGTAGGCCAAACTTCTATTGTTTTTAAGCCAGGGCTCTGGCTCATATTCTCTGCAATCCTCTTGGCTCTATACTCTGTGTGTTGGAGTCCTGTAAGTGCTGGTAACCTATGGCTGCAGCAGCTCCAGTTCTTACATACAGTGGTTCCAGGCATTACTCCCAGTAGGCTTTTTTCTGTCTCATTGGACAGAATTCCATCACATGCTCATCATTAAGTTCAATTTTTGGCAAGAAAAATAAAACTGCCATGAGTTGAATTAGAATCCTCAAGATCCACAACCTATGCTTGAGCTGGGACTAACCTCCCCTGAAACATATGTATGGAGAGGAGAATGGACACATGGATACAAGTAACATTATGTCAGAAAGGAAAAAAAATCAGATGTTGGAAAGGAGACAGGTATTGCCACTTACAACCTGCCAATAAAACCGGGCAGAGTTATTTAGCTGATATTTGATGATGCCGGAAAATGTATTTCATACAGTTCTCAAATTTTCAGTAAACGTTGATGTCCATTTCAAAAGAGCAGTATTATTTTAGCATCATGAAGTTCACATATAGATTGTAAAATTTGAAGGAAAGATTTTCACTAGGCCAAATTATATGAACTATAATTTCAACTGAAAAGGAGTACTGAAATGTAGGACAAAGATTGAAGTGGCTCTGAAGATGTCCAAGTGTCATGCCACAAGGCTCTTATTCTCTTGTTATTCCACCAGTAATTTAATCTGAAATTAAATATTTGGAAAATTGAATAATATTTTAAAGAATAACAGTATTAAAAGTGTAGTGCTTTGAACAATGAACATTATTACAAAAGAAAATATTAAGGATCTTAATTATTATAAAGATGTATCATTCATCTATGAAAAAGGTCAAAATTATTTTAAACTAGAAAATATATTTCTAATTGTTACTTAAAATCCGTGTCATATTGTCATATTTTGTCTCATATTAAATAATATAGTTTTATATATTTTTAAATTTGTTTTCTGTTTCCATTTTGAATCTCTCTTTACTGCAAGTTATAATAAAAGAGCCAAGGACTAATTAAATATTAAGCTACATAAATGTGATAAAAATAAAACATCATTGCAAATACTAGTGGAGAGTCTTTATAAACAATATAATTGTAACTGAAAAATATCGGTTTTGCTATAATCTTTTGAATATAAGTTTTAAGAGCAAGGGAATAGGTTTTTATTTGTTGGAAACTAGTATCAGAAATAATTCTGAATGTGACAAAGCATCATTGTGCCATCAGCTTTTAAAATAATCCCAATATGGAAGAGGAAAGTTCTTTTACTTATTTAAATATACAACCCTATTATATTAGCTTACATTTTAAAGCAACACAATTTTTTTCCTCATTTCATTAGTGCATGAAACTGTGTCTACATAACAAAATTTAACTAGGAAATTAAATTAGAAAATTTAGGATACAAAAGAGAATCATTTACATACTAATCTATGATCCCTCATTTCATCGTTTGACAACTTCACCTCTTCAATACCATCATCTATATTGTTATCCATGCAAAGAAATGAGGTTGAAATGATAATTCAGAATACTTAAGAAAAAAGATAATTTACTTTGAGTCTCTAGAAACCTAATTCACACTGTCTTTTATGCACAAATCCTAAGATGAAAGGATCATTAGTTATTTATTGCTTCTTCATTTAGTCAGCAATTTACTAAGTGTCAGGCAATATGCTAGGTGCCACTGAAATAAAGACAATGACAAAATCATTGCCTTCAAATAATTCTAAGCCAAATGGAAGAGATAGACAAGTGAATAAAGAGATACAAAACTGCATGCTACATTTGATAACTAGTGTAGAAAATTTCCTGCTAGAAGGTCAAAGAAGTGGGGGAAAGAAAAGTAGGGGAAGGCTTCACAAAGGAGGTGACTCTTAAGCTGATCCTTTAAGGATTACTAGGACATCAGAAGATAGAGGACAAGATAAGAAAAGGGGGATTTCCAGGATGATGAGGCTTTGTGATCACAGATAGCTTAGTAAAGCTTGAACACAGGATATAAGGGAATAAATATACAATATATAAGGGAATCACAAAAGAAGAGTCTGACTGTAGACCAGATCATAAAGGGCTTTAAATATCAAGTCAGAGAGACTCATAGGAAATGGGCATCATTGTAGAGTTTAAACAAGCAAGGGATATATTTGGGGATTTGATAGAACCTTTTGACAATTCTGTATAAAATAAATTTTAAAGGAACAAGATTGGAGGCAGTTATGATATATTGCAACAGTACGTGTGAGAAATTGTCAGTTAAATAGTGTATACGCCAAAGAAGATAGATAGGAAAAAGAGTGGAGTAGATCTGAAAATACCCAAGGAGGTAAAATAGACAGAACTTAAAAGACAGTTTTGATGTGAGAAATTAAGGTGGGATAGGAAAATTTTTTAGCTTATATAGTTGCATTCAATTTACTGAAGAATTACAGAAAGAAGACCAAGGTGAATTGTTGTTGTTTTTTTGTTTGTTTGTTTGTTTGTTATTTGTGTTTTGAGAGTGAGGAAGAAAAAAAAAGATACGTCTAGTCATGCTCATTAGTCAGAAATGTATGTTTTCTGTGATGGTTTTCAAAATGTTCAACAATCAGTTCAACAGGAGAATCAGGTGAGGCCAGCTGGGAAGGAAGCACTTTCCTAGAGCCACCTATGCTATCAGGTCATTAGTTAGTTGTGGGATATTTGAGACAGGACATCGCCAGGAGGAGGCTGTGATCACAGGGCTCAGGCAGTGGCTATTAACTAACTGTGGCAATAGCATTTTAAAATTTTAGCAACTATTATAGCCATAAGTACCTATAAGCTAATATCATCCCTGAATGAAGGGAGAAGACATGGCAAATTTTTGAAAAATTGTAGTTCTTTCCATGTTTTAAGGTATCGGGGCAGAATGTCTTTGGTGGAGAATACTCTTTTGAATGAGAGTGATTTAATGGATATTTTATCTGTGCAAGGGATCAAGGCCTACTCTGGAAGGTAGAGTTTGAGGCAAAAGAGAGATAAAACACTTTGAATAATAAAGCGAAAGACTTTATCATATACTGGAAACAAGACATTTTTCCCCAAACAGTTATCTTGATACTGGGAGAGTCTCGGCTTCCCCAAAGTGTCAATAAAGAAAGAACATAAAAAGGGGATGAGTGGGTCCCATCAAAACAATGGCTGAAAGACAGTCAGCAGGGCAGTGCCAGGGAAAGGTGGAATAAATATCAAGTATGGAGTGAAAGGTCTTGGACACGGTTACACAAAACAAAGAAGCAGTGATTTGGTGGCCAGGAGCAACAAAACAGATTTCAACACAATAACTAACAAGCACCAATTTAAGTTCCCTCTGAGGACATTCAGGGTAACTTGGGAGGGGAATTCTAAGTCCTGTTTTGCCTGAAGTCAAGCAGAATGAAGGTACTGGCTATGGTTATATAGACATTTTTTTTTTTATTATGTTATTGTGGGGTACAGTTAGGGGTTAGGCATACAAAAATATTTCGTTCAGGTACCCTTGTTGATAAGAGGTGTCTCCCCATCCTCAGATAGATATCCACCACCATTAATCCCATCCCCCTCACCCTCCCCTTCCCCCCCAGTTTCCCACCACAGTCTAAATTGATTATTGTACTAAGGAAAGCATTGGTGACTTTGCTATGTCAACATTCTGGCCATATTTATGGACTGGGATGCTTTCATAAACTTTTCCTTTGCCAGGCATGGTGGTGATATATGCATGTATTCTCAGCTACTCAGGAGGCTAAGGCAGGATGATCTCTTGAGACTAAAACTCTGGGAAAAAATAGAGAAAGAGAGTTTTCCTTCAACTATGTCTATTAGATTACTCTAAATTCAGTGCATAAAAAAAGGCAGGACAAATTCTTCATTCATCCCCTATAATTGTTAATTTTCAGGGGATAGGTATGCAAACATTGATTATGCAGGTACCCTTGTTGATGAGGTGTGCCTCTCCCTCCCCTAGCAGTTTTCCTCAACTGCCAATTCCACTCCCCTGCAATGGTTTCCCACTACTGCCAGTTCCTTTCTTGTAGTATTATAATTGTTCAAGATCCACTTATGAGTGAGAATATATGGCACTCTGTTCTTTGTTTCTGTGATAGATCACGGAGTATGATCTAAATCCATCCAAGTTGCTGCAAAGTCCATATGTTTGTCCTTTTTTATGGCTGCATAATATTCCATTGGGTATATGTACCACATTTTAAAAATCCAGTCCAGCTTCAATGGGGAGCATGGTTGGATCCATGTTTTTGCTATTGTGAATAGAGCTGCAACAAATTTATGTGTGCAAATATCTTTTTTGTAGAATGATTAGAGTTCCTCCAGGTATATTGCCAATAGGGGGATTGCTGGGTCATATGGAAGGTCAATTTATAGTTCTTTCATAAATCACCACACTGTATTCTAAAGAGGCTGCATTAGCTTTCATTCCCACCAGCAGTGTAGAAGGGTTTCTTTTTGTCCACATCCTCGCCAGCATCTGTTGTTGTTTGTTTTATTAATTATGGCCATTCTTACTAGGGTTAGGTGGTATCTCAATGTGGTTTTGATTTGCATTTCTCTAATGATGAGTGAGGCTGAGCACTTTTTCATTTGTCTGTTGGCTGCCCATATATCTTCTATTGAGAAGTGTCTATTCATGTCTTTTGCCCACCTTTTAGTGGGGCTGCTTGCTTTTTTCCTTTTGGTGCATTTGAGTTCTTCATAGACCCTAGATTTAGACCTTTGTCAGATATGTGGTTGGCAAATATCTTTTCCCATTATATGAGCTGTCTCCCTGCTCTCGTGATGGTTTCTTTTGCTTTGCAGAAGCTCGTCAGTTTGATGAGGTCCCACTTGTGTGTCTTATTTCTTATGGTATGGGTACTTACGGTTCTGATCAGGAATTGGTTACCAGTTCCAATTTCCATAAGGGTTTCTCCTGAATTTTCAGGATTCTTATAGTTAGAGGTTTTATGTTTAGGTCTTTGACCCATTTAAAGTTAATTTTTGTATATGGTGAGAGGTAGGGGTCCTGTTTCAATCTTCTGCATGTGATCAGTCAGTTTTCCCAGCACCATTTACTGAATAGGTTCTCCTCTCCCCAGTGATTGTTGTTGGAAGCTTTGTCAAAGATGAGTTGGTTGAGAAATTGAGTCTTTGCTTCCAGAATCTATATCCTGTTCCATTGTTCTATATGCCTCTTCTTGTACCAATACCAGGCTGTTGTGATTACTATAGCCTTAGAGTAAAGTTTGAAGTCTGGAAATATTATCCCTCCTGCTTTATTTATTTTGTTAAGGATTGTTTTGGCTATTTGTGGTTGTTTATGTTTCCATATGAATTTCTGTATTATAATTTCCAGGTCTGAGGAGAATGTTGATTACTAAATGGATATCGTGTTGAATCTGTAGATTGTCTTTGGTAAAATAGACATTTTAAAAAATTTGATTCTTCCTATCCATGAGTATAGAATATTTTGCCATTTGTTTGAGTCCTCTTGGACTTCTTTCAGCCTTATTTTATAGTTCTCATGGTAAATGTCTTTCTCCTTTCTTGTTAGGAAAATGCTGAGATGTTTCATATTTTGGTGGCTATTGTGAATGGGATTGTACTTTTATTTTGGGTGTCTGCCTGCTTGTTGTAGGTGTATAGAAATGCAACTGTCTTTTGCAAATTTATTTTGTACCTTTAGACTATGCCAAAGTCCTTTAACAGTGCAAGCAGGTTTTTGGCAAATTCCCTTGGATTTTCAATGTATAGGATCGTATCATAAGCAAAGAGGGTTAACTTGACTTCCATTTTTCCTATTTGGATACCTCAGATTTCCTTCTTTTATCTAATTGCCCTGGCTAGGACTTCCACACAATGTTGAACAAGAGGGGTGAGTGTGGGGCAACGCTTGTCTCATACCAGTTTTCAGGAAAAATGTTTCCAGTTTATGTCCATTTAGCAATATGTTAGCTGTGGGTTTGTCATAGATGGCACTTACTATTTTGAGGTATGTTCCTTCTATACCTAGGTATTTGAGTGTTTTTATCAAGAAGGGATGCTGGATTTTATCAAAAGATTTTATGCATCTAATGATATAATCATGTGGTTCTTGTTTTTACATCTCTTAATGTATTTAATTACATTTATGGTCTTGGGAATGTTGAACCAGCCCGGCATCCTTGGGATGAAGCCTACTTGGTTATGATGGATGATTTTTGAGATGTGTTTTTGGATCTTATTTTCTAGAATCTTGTTGAGAATTTTTGCATCTATGTTCATAAGGAATATTGGACTGTAGTTCTCTTTCTTTGTTGGACTTTTACCTGGTTTGGGTATCAGTGTAATGTTAGCTTTGTGAAATGATTTGGGGAGAATTCCATCTTTCTCTATTGCCTGGAATACTTTCAATAGGATTGGTATCAGCCCTTCCTTGTACATTTTGTAGAATTATGCTGGAAAACCATGCAATCCACAGTTTTTTGTCTCTCTCTCTCTTTTTTTTTTTTTTTTGGTAGGTAGTTTTTGTATGACAGAGCCAATTTCCTTGGTTGTTATTGGTCTATTTCATGT
>CAUYQG010018449.1:0-14544 GCA_963574415.1 Tarsius wallacei
GGGAGGCTGAGGTGAGTGGATTGCCTGAGCCCGCGGGTTCGAGACCCGCCTGGGCAAGTGAGACCTCATCTCTACAATAAATAAAAAAAAAAATTAGCCGGGCGTGGTAGCGCGCGCCTGTAGTTCCAGCTACTTGGAAGACTGAGGAGGAAGGATCGCCGGAGCCCAGCAGGTCAAGGCTGTGGTGGCCGGGAGCGGCCGCTGCACTCCAGTCTGGGTGACAGAGTAAGACTCCAACTCAAAAAAAAAAAAAAAATGTCATTTCAAAGTGTTAACTCTTATTATATGAAATAACAAACCATTTCTCAACTGGATTGTGATGTCCAATGAAAAGTGGACTGTATATGACAACTGACGATGACCAACTCAGTGGTTGGACCGAGAAGTCCCAGAGCACTTCCCAAAATTACACCAAAAAAAGGTAGTGGTCACTGATTGGTGGTCTGCTGCCAGTCTGATCCACTACAGCTTTCTAAATCTCAGTGAAACCATTACATCTGAGAAGAATGCTCAGCAAATCAATGAGATGCACCAAAAACTGCAATGCCTGCAAGAATTGATCAACAGAAAGGGCCTGATTCTTCTTCATGATAATGCCTGACCACACATCACACAACCAATGCTTCAATTGTTGAACAAATAGGGCTACAAAGTTTTGCCTCATCTGCCCTATTCATCTAACCTCTTGTCAACTAACTATCACTTCTTTAAGCATCTCAACAACTTTTTGCAGGGAAAATGCTTCCACAACCAGCAGTATGCAGAACTCTTTCTAAGAGTTCATTGAATCTGGCACAGATTTTTATGCTACAAGAATAAACAAACTTATTTCTTTATGGCAAAAATGTGTTGATTGTTATGGTCCTTATTTTGGTTGATAAAAATGTGTTTGAGCCTAGTTAGTGATTTAAAATTCACAACCTGAAACCAGAATTACTTTTGCACCAACCTAATAAACAACATGTTGTTGAATAACTTTCCAGTCAACACAGAAATCAAGACAGAAATAAAAAGATTCCTGGAAACAAGTGAAGATAAAGACATGCCATATTAAAACCTCTGAGATGTCATGAAATCAGGATTGTGAAGGAAGTTCATTGTATTTCATGTTCATATCAATAAAATAGAGAGATCAGAAGTAAACAGCCCAACATCACACCTAAGGAAGATGGAAAGGCAAGAACAATTAAATCCTAATTTCAATAGAAAAATTCAGACTCAAGAAGATCTCAACTGCAAGATATAGAAGAAGAAATATAGAAATGATCAATAAAATCAAAAGCTGATTCTTTGAAAAAATAGATATTATTGACAAACCCCTGGCCAGACTGACTAAAAAAAGAGAAAGTCTGAACAAACACAATTAGAAATAAAAAAGACAATGTCAACACTGACCCTGAAGAAATCCAAAAGATTATCAGAGATTACTGTGAACATCTGCATGCAAATAAACTAGAAAAATCTAGAGAAAATGGAAGATTTCCTAGCATCACACAACCTCCTAGATTTGAACCAAGAAGAAATTGAAACCCTAAGCAGACTGATCACAATCAAGGAAATTGAATAGTTATAAGAAACCTCCCCATCAAAAAAACAAAACAAAATAAAACAAAAATAAAAAAGCCCTGGACCAGATGGCTTTTCAGCTGCATTCTACAAGACACACATTAAAAAGCTGATACCAATTTTAAAAACTGAAGACATTCCAGACAATTGAGAAGTTAGGAATTCTACCTAACTCATTATGTGAAGCTAATATCATCCTGATACCCAAAACTGGCAAAGACTGAACAAGTAAAGAGAATTATAGGTCATTTTTCCTGATAAATGAAGGCATAAAAATTCTCAACAAGATTCTTGCAAATCATATCCAAACAGCACATTTCAAGACTTGCTCACCACGACCGAGTAGGCATTATTCCTAGGATGCAGGGCTGGTTCAACATTTGCAAGATCATAAACATAATTCGGCACACTAATAAGTATAAAACAAAGAACAACATGATTATTTCAGACTCAGAAAAAGCATTTAATAAAATTCAACATCCTTTATTGATAATAACCATCAAACACCTAGGCATAAATGGATGATAAAAATAAGAGTCAACTGTAATGCTGCCAAGAATATGCTTAATGGACAGAAGTTAGAAACATTCCACTAAGAAGTGGAACAAGAAAAGAATGCCTACTCTCACCCCTTCTATTTAAACATAGTACTGGAAGTCCTAACCAGAGCAATCAGGTAAGAGAAGGAAATCAGTGGTATCCAAATATAAAAAGAGAAAGTTAAGCTATCCCTCTTTATGGATGATATGATTCTGTACCTGGAAAACCCTAGAGAGTCTGTCAAAAAACATTTTTGAACTGATGAATGATTTTGGTAAAGTCTTATGCTACAAAATCAGTGCACAAAAGACAGTTGCATTTCTATACACTAACAATAAGCAGGCTGAGAACCAAATAAAAAACAAAATCCCTTTCAAGATAGTTACACAAAAAATGAAATACCTAGACATTCACCTAACAAGAGAAGTGAAAGACCTTTACAATGAGAACTATAAAACACAGCTCAAAGATATCAAGTATGATACAAACAAATGGAAAAAACATCCCATATTCATGGATTGGAAGAATCAATATTGTCAAGATATTCATTCTACCTAAGTCAATCTATAGAGTCAATGCAATACCTATCAAATTGCCAACATCGTTTTTCACCGACTTAGAAAAAGACCATACAGAAATTCATATGCTATCAAAAAGGACATGAATAGCTAGAGCAATCTTCAGCAAAAGGAGCAAAACTGGAGGATTTACACTTCCAGCCTTAAAACTACATTACAAAACTATTGTAACCAAGACCGCATGGAATTGGTAAAGGAATAGGCGCATAGAAAAATGGAACAGGACAGAGAATCTGGAAATAAAAACCTGGTCTCTCAAACAACTTATCTTCAACAAAGCCATCAATAACAAACTTTTGGGGGAGAAAACCATGTTTAGCAAATGGTGCTGGAAAAACTGACTAGCCACATGAAGAAGGATGAATCTGGATCCTTACCTACCACATATACAAAAATCTACTCAAAATGGATTAAGGACTTAAACATAAATCCTCAAACTATAAGAATCTTAGAAGAAAACATAGGAAACATCCTTCTGGTCATCAGAGTAGGCAATGAACTCGTGACCAAGTCCTCAAAACCAAGTGCAACAAAAGCTAAGATAAACAGGTGGGACCTTATCAAACTGAAAAGCTTTTGCATGGCAAAATAAACCATCAAGAGACCACTCATGGAATGGCAAAAAATATTTGCAAGCTATGCATCTGATAAAAGAATTGAAAGAAGCCGGGCTCGGTGGCTCAGCCTGTAATCCCACACCTTGGGAAGCTGAGGTGAGTGGATTGCCTGAGCCCGAGGGTTCGAGACCCGCCTGGGCAAGCAAGACCTCATCTCTACAATAAATCAAAAACTAGCCGGGCGTGGTAGCGCGCGCCTGTAGTTCCAGCTACCTGGGAGGCTGAGGCGGAAGGATCGCCAGAGCCCAGTAGGTCAAGGCTGCGGTGGCCGGGAGCGGCCACTGCACTCCAGTCTGGGCAACGGAATGAGACTCCAACTCAAAAAAAAAAAAAAAGAATTGAAAGAAAAAACAAACAACACCATTAAAAAATGGGCAAAGGACATGAACAGACATTTCTCAAGGATGACATACAAGCATACAAGCAGCCAAAAAACACATGAAAAAATCAATCACCACAGAAATGCAAATCAAAACGACAATGGGATACCACCTAACACTGGTAAGGAAGGCTATTATTAATACATCAAAAAACAACAGGTGCTGATGTGGATGTGAAAAAAAGGGAATGCTTCTACACTGTTGGTGGGAATGAAAGCTAGTTGAACCTCTATGGAAAGCAGTATGGCGATTTCTCAAAGAACAGAAATTTAGCTTCCATACGATCCAGAAATCTCTCTCCTGGCAATATGTCCAGAGGAACATAAATTGTTGTATCAAAAACACACCTGCACATGCATGTTGACTGCAGCACTAATCACAACAGCAAAGATATGGAACTACCCAGGTATCTGTTGAAAGTGGAGGGAGCAGGGAGCATGACAACTCACAGGGTACCTGGTTTGCTATCGGGGGAAAGAGGGCCAGCTAGAAGTTCAAACTTCACCTGCATGTAACCTACTTAAGTAGTAAATCCTCACTTGTACCCCACAACTCTAATTTCAGAAAGAGAGTTAATTGATTATATCTTATATAGTCAACCATGTTTTCAGGTTTTTAATCTTTATTCTCTATTAGATAAAGAAATTCACATTCATATTTATAGTGTTCATAAGATCATTAGACAGGAGAAGGTCTGTGGAAATGAAAATGGCAATGATAATTTCATGTATGTAGTTTACAAAGGTCACCTGAAACATAAATTTGTCAATTAATTTTTGCAGGTGCTCCTCCTTACTCCTTTTTCTTCCTGAAAACTAATTAATATAGCATTACATTCACAATCATAGTAGACAATATTGTTATAAGGCAGTTTTTTGAATCCAGTGTAGAACTCTGATTGTCAGGGTAATGGAGAAGGTCTATACATGAATTATTCAGAGGCTTGTATAATCAGTACAGCATTCAAGTTAAGCCCCAGAATGTGCAAATTAGGCAATTATTCATAAAAAAATTATTAATATTTTAATTTTTCAGAGCTCAATGTGACATTTTGCAAAGCTTTGCTTAAATATAGCATGGAATGCTGCAATTAGAGCCATGGTTCTATACTTTAGCATAGGATGAGTTTGGATGAATGCTTACAAGTCTATAAGTAATATTATGGAAAAAATTTTTAAGAAAAAAAGTATTTTTGATATGTGTAACTGAAATGGAATGCTGCAATTGGAGCTATAGTTTCAAACTTAGACATTAAATGAGTTTGTATGGGTACTTGCAAGTTTAAAAGTGACATTGCAGAAATTTAAAAAAAACTAATACAAAAAATTATTGATGATTCTGCAAATATGAATATGTGTCTGATTAGTTGAATTTGTTAATTATAATCACGAGATATCTTGAAATCTAACCTTAATCACTTGTGAAGTTCTCTACCATCAGTACATCCCCCCCCCCCCGGACAATACAGAAAGTTTTCAACAAAATATCTTCCCACCTGTCATACACACCATACGCATACATTTGTATATTTAGCATATGGTGGGCATTCAATTAAAAAATAATTTTGTTCACTTAAAACATCATCATATGCTATTTTTCAATAGGCTAGCACAGAAATAATGAGACCTTAAATTAGGTTAGTAAATAAGTCAGTGAAAATGTTGAGAAATTGTATTTGGGTGCTAGAGAAGATTGAACGTAATTTTCCTGGGAGATGGGCATATTACGAATCAGAAGTATTTCTGCCTTTTTGAATTAGGTAGATTATAATACAACTAAACAATTTAGGGAATTCAAGAAATGGGTGATTGATTTAAGAGAAGAATGATTCTCGCAAGGTATAATGAAAGTTGATTTAGGACAAACAGTTCAAGTGATCTATGAGAATTTCCAATGGATGTGATCCCCTGCTGATTATATTAAATACTGTTGGGGTACTCTTACAATTAAACATAGCTATTTAATAGTTTTAGCCTGTGTGGCACTAGATGGAGTGGCCCATATTAAAAGTAGTACAATAAGAGCAATCATCACAGAAGTCCTTAAACATACTCAATAAATAAAACCGAACATAGAAGAGCCTGTGATGTAAAAGAAAAATAGTTTTGAAGCAAGAGGAGAACAAGGGAAAAGTATTGATTTTTTTAAAGGGAAGGATGAGAATATTAGTTTTCTATTGCTGCTATAACAAATTGTCACAAACTTGGTGACTTAAAACAACACAAATGTATTGTTTGACAATTCTGTAGGTTAGAAATTCAAATAAGTCTCAATGGGTTCAAATCAAGGTGTCAGTAGGGTTGTGTTCCTTTCTAAGAGCTTTGGGAGAAAATGCACCATCTTGTCTTTTCCAGATTCTAGAGGCCACCTACCTTCCCAGGGTTGTGGCCTTTTCTCTGTCTCCAAAGCCTGCAGTGCTGCATCTCTCTCTCACCATTCTCCTGTAGGCACATCTCCCATTGTCCAGATCTGAGAAAGATTCTGCACATTTGAGGACCCATGTGATTAGATTGAGTTCACCCAGATAATCCAGGTTAATTCCCTCATCTCCCAGTCCTTAATTTAATCACACACGCAATGTACCTTTTGCCTTGAATGTTAGTATATTCACGGGGTTATAGGACATCTGTCAGGAGGCCATTATTCCACCTATTATGAGTTTCAAGAAATGGGTTCCGATTTCCTGTTTAAGATAGAGAGGTATTATGACAATAGTACAAATGTTGCAGAGAAGCTAAGTATTAGAATATTTCTGTTATTTTTCTGTCTTTCAGAGGTATAATGTTGATCCACTTACCCTCTTCCAAATATGAAGAAGACTGAGTTAAGTCAAGGTTCAGAATGTGTGAGTGAAACCAGGGATCATGAGCATAAAGAGAAAAGAGCTAGAAGCAGGCTTTTAAAAAATAAACTTTACCAAGGTGCTTAAGGATAGGTTTAAAAGCCAAAGCCAATCAGAACAATAAAAACAAAGTAAAATAAAAACTAATATGCAAAGCAAACATTTTTAGCTCGTCCCCGAAGTTCCAAAATCTGATTAGCTACTGCTGCCCTACTGTTAAATATCTGTGTGGTCTCCAGATCAGTTGCTGCATTAGAAGTAGAGCTGTGGCTGGGAGAAAGGCCTTCTCGGATGAAATGGTCTAGAGTTTCTTGAGGATTGATGTCCTCAAACGCCAATGACTAGCTCATTAAGCAAACTGCAATACTGAGCAACATATTCGGGAGAGCATTTGATGGAAAGAGAATAATAAGTCTTTCAAGAAAAGACATGATAACAAAATGGAGTTAAATCCTGGAAAACCAAACCCCCGAAACAACTCCTTTAATTATGCTTTGAAAGCTGTACAAAATATTAACTGTTTAATATCGTTCCTTCATTTTTTTGGTGTCTTCTGTTGTTGTTGTTTCTTTGTTTTAGGAGTTACTACTGGAAGAAGAAACATATTAAATTCTTTAAGCATAACGATAGGTATATTTCCTTCTTGAATCCAACTCTGCCTGTTGTGATCAAGAAAAACACAATTTAAAAACTTAGAAAAATGCCATAATGTAGACAATAAAGTTTAATTTTGACAATTTCATGATTTGTTGTGGAATCGTGATCTAGAGGAAAAAGTTCACTTTTGCTAAAGAAGCTCAGAAATGAATCTTTAATCATACCTTATTGTGTTGTGTCATCTCAGCCAAGATATCTGACACATTTAAGTGTCTATATATTTTAGGTTCTATGTATAAGTCTATTGTTCATTTATAAGTAGATATAATTATACCAAGTTTGAAACAATGATGATAAATTAGAGAAAATCAATGAAAGTACACATGACAGTGTCTATCACATAGCAGACATTCAAAGAAACTAAGTAGCAATAAAGTCAGAAATATATCAGAGTCTCCATGGTACATGTTGACCTAGCTTAAACTTTTGATGGAGAAAAATATGTCCATCATTGACTATCTATTGCTTATTAACCAAAATAATTAAACTTAATTGATTCTACTTAAGGTAATAGTAGAGTTAAAACTCCTATTAGTTCACAAATGTTGAATATTCATTCACATTATTTTTTCATTGGGATGTTATACATAAACATTTAACGTTAGGGAAAACCCCATTTTAATTCTAATTATATACTCACAAGCAAATGTTTAAAATGAACTTTTACTTCAAATTAAGACACTGCAATGAGTTAACTTTTTGAACTTATAAGTGTTGATGATATCATTAATTTTCATGTAATATAAAAAGATAATTATCTTTCATTTTCTTCTGAAGATTTAACTTGGCAGTGGGGAAGATTTCCACACTGAAATGCAAGATTAAAATAATTAAAACAGCCCATAAAACCTAACAATTTTAAAGGTCTGTTTTTTCAAGTATATGATTTAAACTATAATTTTCTTTTGAAAGTCACTGGTACCAAACTAATTTGAATTGTCCACCAACATCTACTAATGGACAAGACATGTTTCAAGAAAGTTAGAAATGTGAGTAAAACAAGATTATATTACAGATGCAACTAAAATATGCAGTGTCCAGAAATGACTGTACATTGTAAAATGTGTGTTGATATGTAAACAAATATGCTGTTTCCTATAATTCTTTCCCACCAAAAATGTTTATATTCCAATTTGGGAAGAGTTTAGCACATATAAGATGATATTTGATGCCAAGAAAATGCTGAATGTTTGTAATTAAACAATTTAAATATAGGCTTTAAACATTATGGTGTAGAATAAATGGCTGGATTCCAAATGGAAAGCAGTGAGGGGCAATCATCTGTACACCCTAACTTCTGAAAGACCTGTAGAAAGTTAATTGCCTTTCTCAATTCCCTCGTCATTTATATTAACAGTAAAAAACCACCTGTCATTATTTCTGTGACCTACTTTTGTGAAAGCATTTTTTAGTTATTGTTACTGCACACATGCAAAACATATTATTTTTTAATTTTTGTTGATCTATTCAAGGGAGAAGGAAAGAAACATTGCTAAAAATAATAAATTAAAACATAGGCAATGCAATCAGACAGTCCTGATATTAATCTGATTTGCCCATTATAAATGAGAGACCCTGGGCAAGTCTTAAATTCTTAGAATAATATTTAACTCATTTGTAAGATGAGCATGACCCTATCTGCTGCATAAAGTTTTGTGGGAAGTTCACAAAATATCTTTACATGAGCCAGGAAACATAATGCCTGATGACAAAGTAGGCATCTCATAAATCTGAGTTTTCAATCACTCACTGTATCCGATTTATGAAAGTACAATGTTCTATTTTCTGTGTTTTAACAGTTTTCATGATCAAAATTTCAACTTAAATTTAAAACCAGTAAGGGAACATATTGTGAAGGAAAATTAGGGCTAAACCAATGAATATTTTCTTTCTAATAGTGCTTTGAAATTCTCTCTCCCTCACTCTCTTTCTCTGTCTCTCTCTTTTTTTTAATACATTGGTATCGTCTTTCATAAGAGAAAGATGGCCAGAAATATGGCAATCAGAATTGGTCATTTAATCTGGGGACCTGAGAGTCAGAAAATGGGGGCAGTACCGGGGGAAAAAGATTTTTTTTTTCTTTTGGTTTGTTCCAGAAGTTCTCCAATATGTACTACATGGAAAAAGAAAAGAGAAGCTATGTTGCTTAATAAAGGTTGTTGTAAGTCTTTTAACTTTTGATTCGAGTTATAGGTTGTGCACATAGACAGTTGTCCATGGGGTAATGTGTCACCCAATACTGTACCCATTCAGTGTCAGATATAAGTCAAAAACACTATTTGTTGTGAAGCCCATAAAATAGAGACTTCACAGTAACATCGAGTCTTCTAAACACTTTACTAAATTCTCTCTGACAAACAAGAGTCTCTCGCGCCGGGCTCGGTGGCTCAGCCTGTAATCCCAGTGCTTTGGGAGGACGAGGTGAGTGGATTGCCTGAGTCCACGGGTTTGAGACCCGCCTGGGCAACTTGGCGCGACCTCATCTCTACAATAAATCAAAAATTAGCCGGGCGTGGTAGCGCGCGCCTGTAGTTCCAGCTACTCGGAAGGCTGAGGTGGAAGGATCGCCAGAGCCCAACAGGTCGAGGCTGCGGTGGCCGGGAGCGGCCACTGTACTCCAGTCTGGGCGACAGAGTGAGACTCCAACTAAGAAAAAAAAAGAGTCTCTCACACTTTGTTAAAGAGAAGTAGATCAAATTTACTTTGTTTTAATATTATGAGTACAGTTAGTCCCAGCTTACTTCTAACTACCCCAGTCAAGTCATGACATGTTTTCTTATCAATAAACATGTTAAAAATCCTTAATATAGAACAACAAATAACACTTTTCAGCTTACTTTGCAAAATTATATATTCAAAAGGAAATATGGCCTAGAAAAAGTGGATAAAAAAAGAACTCCAAACAGATCTTTTAGAAATCTCTATGAAGCAAATTTAATGAAATAATTCAACATTTCATGTTAACCTCAAGTTAACCTGTGACAGAAAAGCCTCTTTAAAACCTGCTCAATCATTGCACCTGTGCGCCCTAAGAATAGCTTATCTTTTCCAAATACGTAATAATGTAGGTCAGTTGGGATGGGTGACTTACAGAGACACTTGTGGCCACCACTGAGCTAGGTTTGATGTCAGCCAGTGACATCTGTGGTTCTCTATGGAAGTATGAGAAACGGAAGTATAATTTTCTTACAAAAGAGTAAAATATAAAGTCACTGTAACTCTAGGGTCATGTCTTCTTTTATGAGGATGAATGCCTTAATTCCTCTAACATTTAGATGATGTCTGAAGTTTGAGACCTTCATATTTGCCTAGAGAAATTGACAAAAAAGAAAAAAAGTCTGTGATTGACAGGGTAATGGATTGGTTCTGAATCTACTAAATAAAAATATGTAAAGAATAAATTAATATGTTCATTATGAAATGCTTCTTAGGTGTCCATCTTTAATTAGTAAAAGCATAGTTTTACAACTGCAGTTCTAGTATTAGAAATCATAACCATAGAGTTTCACTCCTTTGGATTTTTTGGCTAACACTTTAAACAATCTGAAATAGCATTTACGAACTTTTGTCAAGATAATGTCCCAAAGATTGGCAACTGCTATTTTAAAGTTTTTATGGTCTTTACAATTCGAATTCAAAGGAAGAAGATATAAGAGAGAAGTTAGGGACACCTTGATTGAGGGATGAAATTGTCAAATTTTGAAATGAAATAGCAATTAATTCATTAACCCAACAAATATAGTTTGTTAGGTACAGAGTATATTATGAAATCAAGTTAGATATGGCCCTCTTCATCTAATAGAGAAGAAAGACACAAAGAATTCTCAAGAAAGTGTGAAGAATGCTATGGTTTTTATTCATTATAATGAATCATCATGGGATCATATGTGAAGAAAACCTGCATTTGGTAAGGAAAGGCTTCGGAAGCAGTGACAACCAGAGTAATACTATATTAACAAATGAATAAGAGTCATAGGTTTAAATCCAATATATGATTTAGAGTAAGTTTCCAGGTAGAGCAAACTGCATGTGGTAATGCCTCCTGGTGAGATAAAATGTAATATTCAAAGAAATGAAATCCAAAGTCTTTTAGCATGGCTGAGGCAGAAAATGTAAATGAAGAGAATGTAGAAAAAGGTAGGAAAAAAGGTAGGGTCTAGATCATAAAAAGTCCATAAGCCAAGTCAGGAAACGTTTATGCAATCATAACAGTAAGAGGTCACTATCTAGTTTTAAGCATTGATGTGGCATTTCTGCGTTTGTGTTTTAAGAGAACCAGACTGGTGGCAGTTTTGCAGATTGTAATGAGAACGCTAACATTCATTAACAAAGAGACTAAATAGTGAGAAGTAATTGTTTATTAAATTAGAAAGAAGAACTGGGAAAAGGAGAGAGATTTTCTTTTTCTGTAAGTAATATTAAGCAGGCAGAATGACAGCACTGGTGATTAAATGAATGGGAATAGTGCAATAATAGAGAGGGCGAGCCAATACCGACCCAATTCTTCCGATTTGCAAACCTATGGGCAAAGAAACGTCTTCTATAAGATTGGCAAAGAAAAAAAATAAAAGAGGAACAGTTAGTATGAAGAAGATGATGAGTTCCAAATATTATGCAGCCATAAATAAGGACAAAATTATGAACGTTGTAGAAACTTGGATGGATTTAGAGTCTATAATACTCAGTGTTCTATCACAGAAACAAAGAACTGAGTTTACTACATGCTCTCATAAGCAGACGCTGAACAATGATCATAATACTATGAGAAAAGGATTGGCAATAGTGTGAAACTGCTAGGGGGTGGGGGGAGGGGCACACTTCATCAATAAGAGTACCTGATCTCAAACTAGGTAACGTGGGGACCAAAGTGAGGCCCAAACTTTACCTGTACAATGACGATTTGTATACCTAACCCTGAATTGTGCCCATCTTTAAAATAAAAATTTAAACAAAAAGAGGAACAGTTAGTATGAAGGAGATAATGAGTTGTTGTGATTATGAGTTGAGTTATTTATGAGAAACTCAAGTACAGATGTAAGCAGTTTACTGTTTAAGAAAAGAGCTATAGAACTAGAAGACAGCAGCATACAAATGTTGTTTGCATACATGATTCTTCAGAGAAAATGCATAATTGAGAAGAAAATAGTTGCTAGAAATAATATTAATGTATATATATACATATATATATTAGCATTGATATTTATCTTTATTCCCCTGCTTAAGACATATTGATATGTATTAAGGCTTATAGGATAAGAAAAACACAAGACTGCCAAAGGTTAAAAAAAAACAACACACTGAGAGGAAATAAAGGTAAAAGGGAAACCAAGGCAGTGGCTGTCATGTCTTTTATTAGTGTGTTTTTAAAAGGAGAAAGGAATTAACTGTCCTAGATACATGGTCTAGATATGGTCCGAAATGTCTTGGGTATATGGCCTGAAATGTCTTGGGTATCGCTAATAAAAGAGGCATGGAAAAAATTTTTGACAAGAGTTTTTAATAGAGTGGTAAATGTTAGAGTCACATTGCAGAAAGTTAGAGTGAGTTTGAGCTAGATAATGAAAGAAGGCTAAGAACAAATAACTTAAATAGTTTGGCAGTGGCATTGTGAAAGATGGGGTTTTCCAGAAAGCAGGTCTTCATCAGTATGTTTATTAGGGTGTACCCTTGATATTAACACCTGTGAGAAGGAATGGGAGACAGCAGGGCAGAAGAAGAAGTAAATCTATGATGCAATATTGACTACAACTTTAACCAAATCTATAGTAAGCCCTGAAGCAAAGATAGTTTTGAGCCTGTCACTGAGCTTAAATGGTTGGTTGCCTTGATGGATCATTAGTTGTAGGTTGTCTCAGGAAGAGGATGACTTTTGAAATGTGGTTCTTTTTCTGCAGTGTAGGCCAGCCTTGAAGGGCTGTCAACAGCATTTTGAGTGACTGGACGTGTTCCTTGATGAGAGATCTGGGTGAATCATAACTGTGTCACCAGAGTTCACTTCTAGCATTGTTTGAATCCATTTCTTAGGAAGCGAATCTCCAGGTTTTTGGTGGGCCTCCTTCCCTTGAAGAAACTTTTTAAAAATGTTAGTGGGGCAATCTATAGCTTATTCAGCTTATTTTGAGATCACAGATGATATTCATCTCCCTTTTATTCATTCCAGATTCTTCCAGTTTTAGCTGATACTTTACCAGTCTCAGTGACTTACATGGTGATGTGACCCAGATCCTCAGATATTTGATACTATCATCACCATGCCCTTTTTGGGCCAGAGCAACACAATTATCCATTTGTGGTCAAAACTGGAGAAGAGATTACCGAGAGCTGCCCACATAGACCATGTAAGTGCTTTATATTCTTCTCTGATTCAAGCGTGCAGCAGCAGTCTTACCCAATGAAGATGATGACTCATGGTTTTACCTTCAGGTCTTTGAACACAAGTGGAGGGAAGAAACCATGGTTTATAGTTTAATAAGACTCCAAATATCTTCCTGTTAGGGTACGGACGGACCGGGTGAGGGTGGAGGGGCGCAGGGAGGCGTGCAGCACTGCCGGGGTTGGCAAGCCAGAGGTGCCTGCGTTGAGAACCCAGAGATCTGAGTAAATTGCAAAGAATTGCAACACACAGAGTTGACAGAAGAAAAGATTTATTTAAGAAAAGTTCACCCCCCACTGACAAGGAGTGGGCCAACACTCTAGGTGAATGTGGCCTCATAACCCCCCAGAGTCCTGGCTTAAATCCTTTTCTTGGAGATGTTGCACGTGACTGCCATGACTGCTGTGACTTCCTTATCGACCACCTGTGGATGTCTTGGAGAACCTGTGACACAGAGACCCATTAATGTCTGCCCACATTATCACAGCCCCTAGAGAAGGGCGTGCCAAGGATTCTAATTCTCCTGCACCTTTCCAAACAACATTCCTTAGAGCTAGTGGAGGGTGCACCTCCCCTTATCTCCTAGGCATTCCCAGTGGGTAGCTTCGGATGATCCTTGGCTTCGCCATAGACAGTGCCCAATTTCCTGGAAGATCGAATCCCCACCTGCTCCCCCTCTGCACGGTAATAACTTTTGTAATTACAAGTTTCATGACATTTACAGTCCTTGCCCAATGCATGATGTCTTAGGCCTTGTAAATTCCCTTTACTCTAGGCAAGTTTGATTGCCACTATGAGATACCTCTGATACCTGGAAGTCTGTTTCTGAAAAGACAAGGTCGGTAAAGTTAATGATACCTAAAAAGTGTGCATTTCTCCAAAAGCACAGCTTCTACTTTCTCATCGTTGTGTCAGGGTTTAAGAACAAGAGGAAAAATGGCTTCCCACTCTCGGTCTGTCCTTTCACTTCCCAGTAGGACACGTTCTCCCT
>CAUYQG010018453.1:0-12933 GCA_963574415.1 Tarsius wallacei
TAGTTCCAGCTACTTGGAAGACTGAGGCGGAAGGATCGCCGGAGCCCAGCGGGTCGAGGCTGCGGTGGCCGGGAGCGGCCACTGCACTCCAGTCTGGGCGACAGAGTGAGACTCCAACTCAAAAAAAAAAAAAAAAAAGAAAAATGAGAAAAGAATGAGGAGTAGAGAGTTCCTAGGGTTATTGGTGAGTTGAAAAGGAGTCCAGCTTGCTTAGAGCACCTGGAAAGGGAGGTTAAACAGGATGCCCATAGACTGTGAGAGTCCTTCATTTTTGAAGGAAATGCCTTAAATTAGTGCTTCTCAACCTTGGCTTTACATGAGAATGAATGGGGGGAGGGGGCTTTAAAAGCCACATTCTGGGTAAATTATTTTAGAATTTCTGAGATGATCCAGGTATCACTAATTTTTAAAGCTCTGTGGTATGACTAGTGGTTTTAAAAACACAAATCTGCAATGTCATTATTACTTTCTCCAAGTTAACATTTTTTCCTTAATATAATCAAATATTAAGGAATCAAATTTGAATAGAACACGGGGTCTAATGTTCAAGGATTTATGGCTTAGTGGAACAGATAGACAAGGAAAGCAACCATGGTACTACAATGTCTCAGGAGAGCTAGTGTAATTTCTGGCAAAGGAGAGCACCCTTCAGAAGTTATGATGAGGTAATCATTGCACTTTATGACTGGATTGTGCAAAACACTTCCACATCTCTCCAACTGACTTGAAACCGAATTTAAACTTTGTCCAAGTTAAAAGAGACTGCACATAATCATGTCATGCGAATCTGAATTGACCTTAAATGATATTTATAGTTGTCTTTATAAAGCCACAGGTTTTGAATTCCAGAACTGAAGTGCCCTTAAAGATCATAGATGGCACTTAGATTATTTGGCCCATAATAGCAAACTATTAAAAGAACAGGCATATTATTCTCTATGTAGATCTCTCAGTTAAAATAAGCCTCAAATAAAATATTACTTATGTAGAAAGTGCACTGACCTGTGTTTCTTTACAGGGTTTGAAGGAGAAATTCTGCAGTAGTCTGACAAGAGCAAGTTTCATGTTCATGAGAGCAAACCTCATGCCAATGCAATTCCGGGGTCCAGTTCCAAAGGGCAAGTATGTGTAAGGATCTATGCTGTCCTTGTTCTTCTTACTGAACCTGGTTACACAGTAATAGATTTTAAAAAAGTTAAATTTAAAAAAACCACAAAAGCTACATGTTAGAGGTTCTTACTTAGATCCCTCCCCCACCCAATGCCATCCAACAAGTAGTAAACAAAATTCTTTTGTGGGCTGGCCTTTGGAATCCTGCTGTAGTTCTTTTTTCTATGGGAATTGTAAGCTACAGATCCTTTCCATTCTCCTTACCCTTTAGAACTCTCAGTTTTTTTTGAGATGAGATTAATACTGTTTAAAATAATATTTATCTCTAAACACTAAAATTATATTCAGGTTGGCAATGTGTTCACACTTTGAAAGACACATAAATTATGTATGTGACTGACTGATTGAAAAGTAGGGTCCTGCCTGAATTCACAATTATGTTGGTCATATGTTCATTGAGGAAGGAGGAAAAAATGTCTTACATGATTTAAATTGTTATTTAAATTGTTTCCTTCTCATCTCCTCTTCTCTCTTTTCT
Organism: Tarsius wallacei; assembly: GCA_963574415.1. Lineage (NCBI taxonomy): Eukaryota > Metazoa > Chordata > Mammalia > Primates > Tarsiidae > Tarsius > Tarsius wallacei. The sequence goes on from CAUYQG010018453.1 coordinate 1,649, forward strand.
TTCTAATTCTTTTCCTTCTCCTTCCCCTATTCTTCTTCTTCCTTCTCTCCCTCCTCTTCCTCCCTCGTCTCCTGTTTGCTCTTGCTCAAGTTCAATTTCTCCCTCTATTTATCCCCACCCCCACTCCCTTAGAAAAGTCTAAGTCGGATAATTTACATGGGCGTATGATGCTACTCTGCTGTAGTCTTATTACTGCTTCCTTGCCTATCTGTTCTACTAGCTATACATTCTTCGAAGATTAAGCCCCTGTTTTATTCAAACTTGTTTCCTTGTTTGGTTACGTTAAGAAAAAAAATGTTGATTTGGGAAAAGTGATACTGACGTTGTGGTCATGTGTTTTTAAAAGGGTCTTTGTATTTTGGAGAACATTCTGAAATATTTATAGGTGATTGCTTCAACATAACAAGGTAGTCAGGGGGAGGATTGTGGTGGAGTGTGGATGAGCTGTGACATAGGTTGATGGTTGTTGGGGCAGGTGATAGGCACATGAAGATGTATTAGAAATTTTCTATAGGCTTGTGTCTATAGAATGTACTCATGTATATATCAAACATTCTTCATAATAAACATTGGATTTTTCTTTGACATTTGTATCTCTCGCTGCCTGGCCGAATCCCTGACACATGGTAAGCACTTACTATATGTGTGGTAACTGAATGAATCAAAGAGAAGTGCAGTGAGTGGTCTGCTTCTGTGTTGGTTCAGCTCCAGGAGATAGAAGTGCTGAGGTGGCAGAAACACAAGTATCCTCTGCTCCAGAAAACAGAGGACTCTGATTTATTCTTCTAACAAGTATTATGTGCAGAGTCTATGGTAGGTAGCATTAGGGACACCACGGCCAATAAGACCAAAATCCCTACTACTGGAAAATTTGTAGTTAGGGGCCAATAAGATTCTGGATCCCAGGCCTCTGGACTGACCAGCTAGTGCCCTCAAAACTTAAATTTCTCTTGCTAATAATGGGAAAACATCAACTATTTCCAGCGTAAAAACTGTGCGCAAAGCCTAACTTTGGCTCTGAATTCCCAGAAGAGCATGGCTAAGACCCCTCCGAGGAAGAATGTCTGAGGTACCTAGAGAGCAAATGACTTTGCTTTGGAAGAGTCACCAGTTACTGAGACTAGAAGGGAGCGGGGACAGGACTGCAGTTACAGACAGGACCAGGAGGAGCTGCCTCTCCTCTGCCAATGAAGTGGTTTAAATGATCAGGACTGAGAGCTTCTTAGAACCTCAGCCTGTACTTTTATAATTACACTAGAGGAAATAGCAAGGTGTTGGGAAAAAATGGAATGTGGAGACATTTCCTAACGTTAACGGTAAATTCAAAGAGCTCAAGAGAACACAGAAAAATGGGGAGGAATAAAACCCCTATACACCTATACAATAATGGTCAAATGAATTATGGCCTATGCATTACATATATACACACACATACATATGCACATATATATAGCGACATAGGTTAGTGGAGAGTTTATAGTTTACTGTTAAATAAAGTAAGCATCAATTTAAAACCAAATAAAATGTGATACCATTCAAGTTTTAAAACATCTGTATATACATAGAAAAATGCCCTCAAGGCCATAATTAATGAGACTTATCTTAAGATGTTGGAACTGTGGGTGGCTGTGGTTTTCTTTTTTCTAGTCTATGGTTTGTAAAGTTTGACAATGATCACTCTTGTGATTAAAAAAGTTTCTGAAAATAAAAGGACTTGCAAGAAAGTGACGGTACAACTACATGATTGTCACGTACATTAACAGATGTCAGAATATGCCTAAACCAGCCTGGTTCAGGGTAGGCTCCTTTCCCAGGGCCTTGTACCTTTCAGGGCGGAACTCCTCAGGCTCTGTCCAGTACTTTGGGTCTCGGTGAAGAGCATAGGTTGGTATTATCACCACTGTTCCTTTGGGAATGAACAGTCTATTGATTTCAATGTCTTTCTTACAGACCCTCTCAATTCTGATAGCAATTGGGTATAGTCTGAGAGTTTCATTCACCACCATATCAAGGTACTCCATCTGCATCAGGGCATCATAGGTAGCAGGTGCCTGGGAAGAAATAAACAGATTTGGATAGATAGAGATTTGGAATTAATGTTCAACTCAGTTCATGTAGTACTACTGAGTAATTGGAGCTTCAGAGAATAATTCATACTGGTAAAGGATCTTACATTTATAAGACAGTTTAATAACTATCATGTTCTTGACTTTCTCTATAACCCACTGAGTTATATGAAGGATTTATGAATGTGGGAGAAATTTGGGACAATCTCCTGCCCAGGGACTGAAATCTTTAGCATTACCATGTAGTACTTTTTCTTTTTCATGTAAACAAACATGATTAATGGACTATGACCATGAGAATCAAGTAAAATTTGCCTAAGTCACTGTTGCCTTTCAAAAGATAGGCCATGGCCAGGTGTGGTGGCTCAAACCTGTAATCCCAGCACTTCAGGAGGTCAAGGCAAGAGGATTGCCTGAGCCCAGGGATTCGAGACCAGCCTGGGCAACTTGGTGAGACCTCGTCTCTACAATAAATTTAAAAAATTAGCTGGGTGTGGTGGCACATGCCTGTGATTCCAGCTACTTGGAAGGCTGAGACAGAAGGATCACCTGAGCCCAGCAGGTCGAGGCTGCGGTGGCTGTGAGCATGCCACTGCAGCCTGGGCAACAGAGTGAGACTCCAACTCAAAAAAAAAAAAAAAAGGGAAGGTCATACGTATGTACCAAGAAAAGAGAACATGTCAAAGAGAAAAATCCTGTATTCTGTATGAGATTTTTTTAGTTTAAAATTTTGCTTGGTAACTCTTTTGATTATATGAAGGGAGACCTCCCCAAAACCTGGAATTTATTTATTAAAAGTTGTGTATTTTTTCTTACATGTTAAACTTCAATCCCCTTCAAAGTACTCTCCAGTTGCTTCAAAGTACTCTCCAGTTGATGCAATCCACCTATTGAGATGCTTTTTCCACTGCTCAGAACAGTTTTTGAACTTGGCAATTTTGATGCCTGTTAGTGCTTCTGCTGTTTTTTGTTTCACCTCTTCTGCATCAGCAAAATGTTTCCATTTGAGGAATTTTTTTAAACAAAAAAAATCACTTGAATTGAAGTCAATTAATACAGAGGGTGGGACATGGGGGTAAAAAACTGCTGAACACTCAGCACAGTGTCAACAGGTGGACTCATAAATCACCCATCATGAAGTGGGAAAGCATGCTAAAAGAATCTAAAAAAAAATCACTGAAGTCAAATGCAGCCTCTCATAACACTAGTTAGTACACTGATGCTGATAGTTTCTTAGCACAGATACCTAGCAGGGAAAGCCTGTATTATAAGGTGTCTGCCTTCCAAAAGATAATTCTGTTTTTTCGGGTCTCCCCTCATACACACACACACACACACACACACACACACACACACACACATGAGCTAAAAAATATATACACATTTTATGAATAATAATCTTGGGATGAAAACTTTCCATTTTACTGTTTTAAGAGTGCATCGTATGCTGGTTCTATTAACTCCTGTCTCATGTGCACATTGTTTGGTAGACTTCTGTGGCAAGTGTGCAAACGGTTACAAAGCAGAAGAAGCAGGACTTACTGCTGTGCGAGGCCTCCTGGATCTTTCTTTGTGCATGTCACACCCAGTACCGTGTGTCTCAAACTTGTCATGAATGTGTGCAATTGTTAGGCATGTTGGAAGTTCTGTTGCATACTCATGCCTCCATTGTAGCTGTACTTCCATGGTGTTCTCAAATTTCAAATATCACTTCAAAGTGGTCTTGTGCTCCTTGAATGACAACCATGCTTCTGTCATTTTCTTCGACTATTCTGGCTGTTGCATGGTGACACTAGCATTCATTTGATTAACACTATCTTATGAGTGAATGTCATACTACACATTGCTACCGTAATTCAATTCAGCTTCGAAAAGTAATACAAAGATAGCATCTCTTAAAATGTGTATACATATTTCTGGCACCCCCAGTGTCTGTGTGTGTGTATAATTGTTAGGTATGTATATGTGAGAAATGCTATGTTATATAAAAACTCTATAAATAATTTGTGGATAAACTAGATCCTTTCTAATCCAAATAAGACAAAAAAAGTTTGTGAATGATACCAGGGTATACAATTTTAGTTTTAGTGCAAGTTGTAAAGAGGGTAGGAACCCCACACTCAGCCCCTTCCTCTCTTGTCGGGACAGTCTCCTACTTGTTGCTTCAGGGCTTGTCTATAAGCTCTGAAGAAGATCCCTTTGTGTTCACCTTACTGCCACACTAGTATTAGCTCTGGAGGGGATCTCTTCACACAACAAAGAATTCTCATTTGAATAGAAATGTGGAAACGGTGTGGGAGATAAATAGCTAGCACGTACTATTATATTTGGGAGATGATATTGTAGAGGTTAAGAGTCTGGTCCAGGAGCCAGTGTCCTAGTTCCTAGCTTGGTTTCTTCACTGCTAGAAGCATGACTGGAGCCTGAGACAGATGTGGAGTTGAGCTATCAGCCTGCTCAGCACACTCAAGGCCAGACTTGATCAGACAGCAGCTAGTCCAGAGCGAGTCCAGCCAATATCAACAGAGCTAACTACCCTGACACTTAGGTAGTAAATGTTATTGTTAGATATCCTGAGGTTTTGGGATTTTTTTTTACTTGGTATTATTGTGGTAAGATATAAAACATGTACCAGGGCCAGCACTGTTTTACCAAGAGCTTATATTTCTAGTTTTTTTTTTTTTTGGTGACAAGTGGCTGTTTGTACACACACACACACACACACACACACACACACACACACATTAGAGACAAGCTATCTGTTGCTCAGGCTGGAGTGCACTGGTACAAACATAGCTCACTGCAACCTCAAGCTCTTGGGCTCAGGCTATCCTCCCATCTCAGCATCCTAAATAGTTGGGACTAAAGGAAGATCTTCTGCGAGTAGCATTCATTACCTATCCCTTTGTTTTTCTTCCTAGAGCCCTCTTAAATAGTGTCAGTGAAAGAATCAATGCTTACACTTTTTGCAAAACTTCTCCTGGGATATAGCAAGCAGGCATTCTTGCTAATGCTTCATCTCTTCCTTCCCACTCTGTGTATCACCCACTCACCTTATTGGGAAAAGTTCTGTCAATCTCTTCCTGCAGTTTCTGCTGGACATCTGGGTGAGTGGCCAGTTCATATATAATGAACGATAGAACACTGCTTGTGGTCTCATAGCCAGCAAAAATGAAGATAATTGATTGAGCCACAATCTCCAGATCAGTCAGAGCTTAGGGGAGAAAAAAGACATTTTAGGTTAAGTGGGTCAATGTAGAACATTCAAATTTAGATGAAGAGAAATCTAAGTGAAGTCCCAGATCCCTAAGGCAAAAAACAGGAAAGCAATTTAGAGTGACACGGAGAGTTGTTTTCACTCTGATGTCTATCATACAGAGTCAAAACAAGGCAAAATTGTTTTAATCCAGTTTTTCCCAAGGGATGTATGATTGTGGGCCATCTGCCCCTCATCATGCCATCCCTACCACCATCACAGCTGAGTAAGTTCCAGAGAAAGCATTTCTATCTAAACATACTCAGTATTATGGGCATGTCTATCGGATGATCATTAAGATACTTTCTCTGTAAGTGAATGTGGGGTAACATTCTTCCCCAGAAAAACAATAAATTATTCTACCTACAATATAGCTTGGAAAATTATGAGAGAGTTCGAAATACTAAGGCTTAACTGTAGGGAAAGTTAAATAATCTTTTCTCAAGTCATTTCTGAGGGAACCTAAGAAGACAATATTGGGCTACAGATAACCTTTTGCTACTCAAAGTGTGGTTCATGGACCAGCAGAATCAGTAGCATATGGAAGTTTATTAGAAATGTCAAACTCTCAAATCCTCCCCTTGAACTACAGAATCCAAATCTGAAGTTTCACAAGAAGTGGTGATTTTTGTGCACAGCCTAGCTTGAAAACATGGACTATATCTTGGAGAGGCATCAGGTAATATAAGATCTAGGATATAGTTCTTCAAAATGGACTATGTCAGAATGTACAGGAATTACAGAGATAGACAAAAAGCTAAGAGTGGTGATTGACCCTATGCTGATGAATGGCTTCAAAGTAACAGAAACCCTTAGGTCTATAAGTTCTCCTCCCCTCTTGATTATTTTCCTGAGAGAAGCTAAGTATGATCAGAAACTGGTTTGTTTGATCAGGACTATATTAAGACCTTTAGGTACCTGGGGCATTGAAATAAATATGATGCCTGTCTGCCCTAACCATGTAATTCACAACTAAAAACAGTAAGCAATGAGTGTGAGAAGGGGTCTGCAGAGTTGTGATTTGCTTGTGATGATTTTTGTGAGGCTGCTGTGGTTTAGAACTCTGCTGTCCAATATGATGGGCACTAGTCATATTTGGCTATTTTAACTTAAAATTTAATGAAAATAGAATGCAATTAAAAGTTGTTCTATAGTGGCACTAGCCACATATTCAATGTTCAATAATCACATGTGCCTAGTGGTTTCTTTATTGAACAGTGAATCAACAGACTATTTCCTTTATCAACAAAAGTTGTATTGGGATAAATGGATAGATAGATAGATAGATAGATAGATAGATAGATAGATAGGAAGAAAGAAGTAGACGTAGACATAGATATATTTATAGTGTGTGCTGGAGTCAGTCCATCTCTTCTCTAGAACTAACCTATTGTTAAATATTTAGGGATTTGTTGGATGGCTGTCAAACCTTGTTTGAAACGAACTGTGCTCATTATTTTGCCACCATCATAGTAATAATGGTTTCAGTCAAAAGTATCCATGGATGGTAAAACTAGTAGGTGAAAGGTTGATGAGGAACAGGATATTTACACAGTCTCAGGTTTCCCCCACAAGTTACTTCTTAATTACAAAGGGAAAAATAAAAGTATGGTAGATTAAGCAGGTTAACACACTTTCACCAAGAATTGCCAGTTAAAACCACCATTACAAGACACATAGTAATCTATCTCCACATGAGAGAAAAAAGTAAGCATGAGAGAAAAAAATCCTAAAGGCAACAAGAGAAAAAGTTTAGACTACCTACCAGGGATGATCCATAAGAATCACTTCAGACTTATCTGCAGAAACAGTACAAGCCAGAAGGGACTGGAGTCTCATTTTTAATGTTTTTAAAGATAAGCAATTCCAGCCAAGAATATCCTACCTACCAAGCCAAACTTCTTCAGTGTCAGAGAATTAAAATACTTCCCAGGCAACCAATCCCTAAGATAATATGCCACCTCCAGACCAGCCCTTCAGGAGGTGCATAAGAAAGTGTTGAACACAGAAAAAAATGAACATTCATACCCAACACAGTACAGGCAAGCACATAGCTAACAGAGCATTTAGAGTATGCACAAAAATGAAAATAAATATATGTAAATACAAAAGTAAAAAGGACGCAAAACAACCCCTGAAGAAACCTATGACAAGGGTAAACTCTCACATTTCAATAATTAATTTGAAATGAATGAACTGAGTGCACCACTGAAGAGGCATAGAATGGCAAACTGGATAAAGAAGCATGATCCAACAGTCTTCGGCCTCCAGGAAACTCATCTCACTTCAAAGGACACCTGCAGGCTCAAAGTTAAAGGCTGGAAAATGATCTTTCAGCAAATGAAAAACAGAACAGAGCAAGCATAGCTATTCTGATATCAGACAAAACAGACTTTAAACCATCAAAAGTAAAAAAGGACATGCAAGGACACTACATGATAAAAGGCTCAATCCACAAGCAAGAAATATGCCTCTGAAACACAGGAGCACCAGGTTTTATAAAACAATTGCTAAGTAGACTAAGAAAGGACATTGACTTACACATACTCAAAGTTGGAGATCTCAATGCCCCACTAACAATAGCCCTAGACAGATTATCAAGGCAAAAAAACCAAGGAACGCTGGAACCTTAACTTGATGTTCAATCAAATGAATTTAATAGACATCTACAGAATATTCCACCCAACATCTACTGAGTATACATTCTACTCATCAGCACATGGAACATACTCCAAGATCAATCACATTCTCAGACATAAATCAAGTGTGAACAAATTTCAAAAGATTGAAATAATACCACGTATCTTCTCAGATCACAGTGGAATAAAAATAAATATCACCGCCGGCAAACAAGAGCCCCTAAAATACACAAAGACATGGACACGAAACAACATAGTGCTGAACAACTTCTGGGTCAACACAGAAATCAAGACAGAAATAAAAGTATACCTAGAAACAAATGTAAACAAAGATACATCTTATCAGAATCTCTGGGATGCCATGAAATCAGTGTTAAGAGAAAAATTTGTAGCATTGCATGCACACATCTAGAAAATAGATCACAAATAAACACCCTAATGTCACACCTAAGGGAACTGGAAAGGCAAGATCATCTAAATCCTAACTTCAATAGAAAAAAACAGATCACTAAGATAAAGTCACAATTGCAGGATATAGAAGACAAAAAGTTCATAGAAAGGATCAAAAAGACAAAAAACTGTTTCTTTGAAAGGATAAATAAGATTGACAGACCCTTGGCCAGATTGATTAAAAAAAAAAAGAGAGAGAGATAGAAAGTCCAAATAAACACAATTAGAAATGGAAAAGGTGAAGTCACAACTGATCCTGAAGAAATTAAAAAGATTATTAGAGATTACTATGAACATCTATATGCAAATAAACTAGAAAACCTAAAGGAAATGGAGGACTTTCTGCCATCACACAACCTCCCAAGGTTGAAACAAGAAGAAATTGAAACTCTAAGCAGACCAATAACAATCCCGGAAATTGACTCAGTCATAAGAAACCTCCCTGTCAAAAAAAGCCCTGGACTAGATGGCTTCCAAGCTGAATTCTACAAGACACACAAAGAGCTGATACTAATCTTATTGAAAGTATTCTAGTCAATCAAGAATGATGGAATTCTCTCCAACTCATTTTATGAAGCTAGCACCATACTGATACCTAAAGACCCAATAAGGAAAGAGAATTATAGACCAATCTCCTTGATGAATACAGATACAAAAATTTTCAACAAACTTTTAGCAAATCGGATCTAACAACACATCTCAAAGATCAATCACCATGACCAGATAGGCTTGTTTCCCAGGACTGGTTCAACATTCATGAGACCATAAACATAATTCAGCATATTAACAGATGTGAAACCAAGAACCACATGGTTATATCATTAGATGCCAAAAGAACATTAGACAAAATCCAGCATCCCTTCTTGATAGAAACCTTTGAGCACCTAGGCATAAAAGGAACATTCCTCAAAACAGTAGGAGTCATCTGTGACAAACCCACAGCCAACATTTTGGTCAAAGGGCAGAAACTGGAACCATTTCCCCTTAAGAACTGGAACAATGCAAGGACTCTCACCCATCCTATTCAACATAGTGCTGGAAGTCCTAGCCAGAGCAATCAGGCAAGAGAAGGAAATCAGGGGTATCCAAATAGGATCTTTGCAGATGATATGATTCTATACCTAGAAAATCCTAGGGAGTCTGTCAAAAGCCTCCTCGCACTGATAAATGGCTTTGGTAAAGTCTCGGGTTACAAAATAAACATGCAGAAAACATCTGCATTTATACATCAGCAACAAGCAGGTGGAGAATCAAATAAAAGGCATAATGCCATTCACAATTGCCACAAAAATCCCCGAAATACACCTAGCCAGAGAAGTGAAAGACCTTTACAATAAGAACTACAAAATGCTGCTCCAAGAAATCAAGGATGACATAAACAAATGGAAAAACATCCCATGATCATGGATTGGAAGAATCAATATTGTCAAGACATCCATCCTATCCAAAGCAATCTACGGATTCAATGCAATACCCATCAAATTACCAACATCATTTTTCACAGACCTGGAAATGATGATACAGAAACTCATATGGAAACAAAAAAGAGCACGAATAACCCAAACAATCCTCAGCAAAAGGAACAAAGAGGGAGATATCACACTTCTGGACTTTAAACTTTATCACAAGGGTACAGTAATCAAGACTGCATGGTATTGGTACTGGAATAGGCACATAGACCAATGGAACAGGATGGAGATTCCAGAAGTAAAAACACAGTCTCTCAACCAACTCAGCTTTGACAAAGCCACCAATAACAATCATTGGGAAAAGGAGACCATATTTAGCGAATGGTGCTGGAAAAACTGGATAACCACATGCAGAAGAATGAAACCGGATCCCTACTTATCACCATATACAAAAATCAACTCAATATAAATCAAAGACCTAAACTTAAACCCTCAAACTATAAGAATTCCAGAAGAAAACATAGGAAACATTCTTGTGCACATTGGAATAGGTAACAAATTCTTGACTAAGTCTCCAAAAGTGAATGCTATAAAAACTAAGATAGACAAGTGGGATCCCATCCAACGGAAAAGCTTTTGCACAGCAAAAGAAACCATCAAGAGAGTAAAGAGACAACCTACAGAATGGGAAAGGATATTTCCAAATTATGCATCGGACAAAGGTTTTACATCCAGGATCTACAAGGAACTCAAATGAAGTAAAAGGCAAAAAATCAACAACTTCATTAAAAGTGGGCAAAGGAAAAATGCCCAGCCTCACTAGTCATCAAATAAATGCAAATTAAAACTACACTGAGATACCACTTAACTCCAGTCAGGATGGCCATCATCAATAACTCAAAAAACAATAGATGCTGAAGAGGATGCAGGGAAAAGGGAACACTTCTGTACTGTTGGTGGGAGTGTAAACTAATACAACCTCTGTGGAAAACAGTTTGGCGATTCCTAAAAGATCTAAAAGTTGACCTTCCATATGACCCCGCAATGCCCCTGCTGGGAATATACCCAGAGGAACTTAAATCACTCTATGAAAAAGATACCTGCACATGTATGTTTATTGCAGCATTGTTTACAATAGCAAAAACATGGAACCAACTGTACTGCCCATCGAAAGAAGACTGGATTAAAAAAATGTGGTACATATACACGATGGAATATTACATAGCCATAAAGAGGGACAAAATTATGAACTTCACAGCAACTTGGATAGACTTAGAGTCTATAATACTGAGTGATCTATCACAGAAACAAAGAACTGAGTATTACATGTTCTCACTCATAAGCGGACCTTGAACAATTATTGTAGTACTATAAGAAAAGGATTGGCAGTAGTGGGAATCTGTCAGAGAAGGGGGTGCACCTCATCCACAAGGGTACTTGTGTAATGAACATTTGTATACCTAAT
>CAUYQG010018465.1:0-14945 GCA_963574415.1 Tarsius wallacei
TAATATCCACAATAATTCTACTCTAGATATTATTTTCTCTATTTAAAACACACCATTCAGTAAATGGTGCTGGGAAAACTGGCTGATCGCATGCAGAAGATTGAAACAGGACCCCTACCTATCACCATACACAAAAATTAACTCTAAATGGATCAAAGACCTAAACTTTAAACCTCAAACTATAAGAATCTTAGAAAACACAGGAGACACCTTTATAGAGATTGGAACTAGCAACAATTCCTGATCAGAACTCTAAGTGCCCACAACATAAGAAATAAGATAGACAAGTGGGACCTCATCAAACTGACAAGCTTCTGCAAAGCAAAAGAATCCATCAAGAGAACAAGGAGATAGTCCACAGAATGGGGAAAAATATTTGCCAATTGTATATCTGATGAAGGCCTACATCTAGGATCTGCAAGAAACTCAAACGTGCCAAAAAGAAAAAAACAAACAGCCCTATTAAAAAGTGAACAAAAGACATGAATAGACACTTCTCAAAAGAAGAGATACAGGCAGCCAATAGACACATGAAAAAGTGCTCAGTCTCACTCATCATCAGAGAAATACAAATCAAAACAACATTGAGATACCACCTAACTTCAATAAGAATGGCCATCATTATTAAAACAAACAACAACAAATGCTGGCAAGGATGCGGGGAAAAAGGAAGGCTTCTACACTGCTGGTGGGAATGCAAACTAGTGCAACCTCTTTGGAAGACAGTGTGGCGATTTCTGAAAGAACTAGAAATTGGTCTTTCATATGACCCAGCAATTCCCTATTGGGAATATACCCGGAGGAACTCAGATCATTCTACAAAAAAAGATACCTGTACACAAATATTTATTGCAGCTCTATTCACAATAGCAAAAACATGGAACCAACCATGCTGCCCATCGAAGCTGGACTGGATTAAAAAAATGTGATACATTTACACAATGGAATATTATGCAGCCACAAAGAAGGACAAACATATGGCCTTTGCAGCTACTTGGATGGATTTAGAGTCTGTCATACTCAGTGATCTATCACAGAAACAAAGAACAGAGTACCCTATGTTCTCATTCATAAACTGACCTTGAACAATTATCCTAACACTACAAGAAAGGGATTGGTAGTAGGGTGAAACTGACTGTCGAGGGTGGGAGGTGGGGGTGGGATAGGCAGTTGAGGGAAACTGCCAGGGGAGAGAGGGGCACACCTCATCAACAAGGGTACCTGCATAATCAACGTTTGTATTCCTAGCCCTGAATTGTACCCCACATCTTTATAAAAAAATAAAATAAATATTTTTAAGTACAAAAATAAAATAAAACACAACAAAAATGTGGTTAGAAAAGTGAAGTCGCTTGCTGAAGATCACACAACTGTTAATTTGCAAGTATACAATAAAAACTTTGGTTTGCCTATCTCTCAATTATTATGCCATATTTTAGAGGACAAATTTAATTTTATTATTATAATCATGTTTGTTATTATCTGTTAAAAGATTTGAAATACAAAAAAAAATTTTTTAAGAGTTTATAATATCAGTACAAAGAAATAACTTTGGTAGTATCCTCAATGATTTTTCTCTATATATGACTGTGTGTATTTTAGTGATTAAGATCACAAAATATATTCCTTTAGCCTGAGAGAAGAAATATAATGTGATAAAAAGTTGACTCTAAATATTCAAATAACCTCGGGTTGTTGTTTTTATAGCAACCTGTAGTCTTCTTTTATAAGTGCCAAATATTGTTCCTTAAGGGTTTTGGAAGAACGGCCCTACAAATAAACTTTACTTATAATAACACATGACTGAATTTTATATGAGTATTCAAGTCATATTCAGCACCATTTGTAGGTATATTAAAACCCTAAGTTTCTTGAGAACAGAGGCTATACTTTGCTTGACTTTGCATTTAAGCCATACAGCACAGCTACTTAGTATAGTTGGTACTTCAAAAGATTTGTGGAATTAAAATGCACTTTGCTGGAATGAACTTGAGGGCATTAGTGATTCTACTTACATTTCTACTCACTTTGCTTCTTCCCTCCTACTTTTTGATAATTTATTATTTTTGCATTACCATGGTAAATAATAAATAAAAGCAAAAATAACAAAAAATAAAATAAAATAAAATAAAATGCACTTTGACCTCTGAAAAATCCTCTTCGACACCTATTAGTAATATTGAAATTCTAGAGCATGTATAATTAGAGGAGGGACTGAATGGAACAGATTGTATAATATTTTCTTTAGGGTGTTATTTAAGATAAAAAAAAAAGTCATGGCAATTTGAAGATTTCTTTTTCTGGAACAAGAAGTACTTCTCAGATAGAATCCAATGCTAGACATTTATCAAGATGACTGCTCCTCCCAGGTGTAATAAAGAATCCTCAAGCACTCATTATTATGAGCAGTATTTATAGCCACTTTTACATTTTATTGTTGGTAGTGGAAAAATATTCTTTTGGTCTGCAATGGTTTGTTACTCAGTTTGGCATTTAGCTCTAGTTTGTATTTACAGAGAATAATTTGAGATAGGAAAAATAGCTTGTCTTTAAACAAAGTCAATTATATTCTTTTCTATGTCCCTTGGTTTTTCAATGACTCTATTTAAAAACTTTTAAGTTAATGTTGTGTTTATTATTTGTCTTAATGTTCTCATTTTACACAAACTAAATTAAGATTTTTTTAAACAAATAAACTTTCTGTCTTTGGATATAACTCTTTGTTTTATCACTGCAGGAGACATTCAGACTGGCCTGGGTTCCAATTGTAACTCTGCTGTTTTACTTGTTTGAACCTCCGACTCCTATTTTTATGACAGAGACAACTAATTTCTTAGTGGTGCTTTGAGGATTCCATAAGGTAACAAGCAAGAAAGACTTGCCTGACACGTAATACAAGATAACATAAATCGTTCTACAAAAGACACCTGTACATGCATGTTTACTGCAGCACTATTCACAATAGTAAAAACCCATGGAAGCAATCCTACTGTCCATTGAAAGGGGACCGAATAAAAAACATACGGTACATATACACGATGGAGTATTAAGCAGCTATAAAGAAGAACAAAATCAGAGACTGCAGCAAATGGATGTAGTTGGAGACCATCATACTAAGAGAACTATCATAGAAACAAAAGTAAGAATACTGCATGTTCTTGCTCTTAAGTGGGCCTTGAACATTAGTCACATTGGCACAAGGAAAAGATTGGCAGTCACTGGGCACTGCTAGGGGAAGGAGGGAGAGAGGAGGGTGGGAAGAACGTGACAACACAAAGGATACTGGGGCCATTCCCAAAGGGAATGAGGGCCAGTTTGAAGCTCAAACTTCATCTGCATGCAACCTACTTATGTAGTTAATTCTCACGTGTACATAACATTCCTGTAATAAAATAAAATTTAAAAAGAAAGATAACAAAGAAAGTTGTTTAGGCTGGAGGGTAGTGGGAAATGGAGAGATGTTTGTCCAAGGGTTCACATTTCACTTGGGAGGAATATGTTTTGGAGGTCTATTGTGCAGCATGGTGACTGCAGTCAATAATAACATACTGTATACTTCAAAATTGCTAAGGGAGTAAATTTAAATGTTTCGAATGTCCTCACCACAAGGGATGATAAGTATGTGAGGTGTTGCATATGGTACTTAACTTGATTCAATTATTCTACAATGTATACATGTATCAAAATACACTGTACCCCCAAAATATATGCAACTATTATTTGTCAATTTAAAACTTAAAAAGAAAGTCATTTTCATTACACTTTCTGTGAGTGCAAAGTGCAAGGAAAAAATACAAAAACCAGGACCCACAAGGTGCTTAGAGAAACTACAAATTCAGAAAAAATTAAATCCTATAATAGTGTGCAGAATTCTCAGTGTCATGTATACTGAGACATGCTTAGAGAATTCATGCCAAAAAGTTGCTATGATCACAGGTAGAAAAAACAGGGACTCCTGGGATATTTCCAGGAAGGATTGTAGGTTAGGACTCATAACCCAGATAAGGTAGAAAAAGAAAAGTCATGCACAGGGAGATTAGCCAGGAGCCAGCCCTAGTCAGCACACACGCCCACTGTGTGTCAGGTTCTGTGCCAAACTCTATGGACACAAGTGCAGGTTAGACAAGTACTGCCTTCAGGGAAACACCGTTAACAACAAGGCTAATTTACGCAGAGTTACTATGCGTAACAGAAAGAGGGCAGCTTTCTAACACAGCCAGGGAGAGGTGGGCAAGGATTGAGCTGGGTCATGAAGGGAAAATTGGAGTTAGCTAGACAGAGAAGGTACATTCCAGGCAGTGGGAACAGCATGAGCAAAGGCAAGAGAGAATGTTGTGTTTTCAGTAACCAAAAATATACTGTCTAGAACTTGAGGATCACAGGAAGAGTGGTAGAGATAGAGTCAGAGTGGAACCGGAGGCCAGGTCATGAGGAGTTCTCTGTGCCAGTCTGCGGTTCTAGTCACACATAAACATTTGCTGTTCCCTGGAAGCACCACTATCTTGGTCAGTTAGGCTGCTATAACAGGTTATCATAGACTAGGTGGCTTAAACAACAGACATTTATTTCTCACAATTCTGCGGACTGGAAGTTTGTGATCAGGGTCAGCATTGTTGGGTTCTTGGTATCCTCACATGGGAGGAAAGAGAGAAACAGCATGCTCTCTTATGTCTCTTCTTCTAAGGGCACCAATCCCATCATGAGGGCACCACTCTCATGACCTAATTAACTCTCAAAGACCCATTTTCAAATACATTGAAGATTTGGTTTCAACATCTGAAATTTGAAGGTACACATATAGTCCACAACCACCACCCTCCGTATTAACTCTATAACTGGCCTTCTTTTCATTCCTGTACTACGTGAGACTCATTCCTTCTTCAGGGTCTTTACACGTGCTGTTGCCCCTGTTAAGTATCCCTTCTCCCAGATCCTATTGCAGTTGGCACCTTCTAACCACTCAGATCTCAAGACAAATGTAAATTTCTGGAAAAAAGTCTTTACTAATGTCGCCATCTCTTAATAGTTTCCCCCCCAACAACCCTCACATCCCATTGCTCTGCTTTCTTTCTTATAACAATTATCATGAATTGAATTTGTATCACAGTCTTTCTTATTGATGCTTGTATTAATTTGCTCCCCCCACTAGAAGGATAGCTCCATGAAAATGAGGCCTTTTCTGTGTTGCGCACACCTGTTCACTCCTAGAATAGTGCCTGGCACACACAGGCGATCCAATTAATAGAGCACAGGTTCTTCCTTCTATGGGAAAGTCCCAACTTTTTTTCACCAAGCCAATTCCAACCTTCAAGAGGTATCTGGGAATTTCCTTTCCATTAGTCTTTCCTGCTTCATCATTGTCCCCAGAATGAGGTCATTTTAAAAACGTTTTCTGAGAAAGTTCCTTTTTCACACTTCTGTTTCAATCTTATTATATTGTACTTTTGTCATCTGTCTCCCTCTCTTCCATTATATTTTGCACTCCCTGAAAGCAACAACTGGGTTAACTTGTTCTTTTTTCACTAAATTCTTGGTGCAGTGCCTGAAGAATAGGAGTTGCTCAGATTGTTTTCCTGTAGTTGAGTGATGGTGATGAAGTGAAGGTAGGTGGGAGAGGATTGAGACCAGAGGTAGGGAGAGCAGATGAGAGTCTCTGACATCCATTTCTAAGTATCTCACCCTTGAAAGTATCCTCACACATGCACGTGATGATAGGGATTCATAATAGTGGAAAACAGGAAACCAGCTACATTCTCATCAAAAGGGGAATGGTTAAATCACGTAGTCTACATTCTTGTAATAGAGTACTAAGTAGCCATTAAAAGGATCACATGCATGTATATGTACTGAAATAAAAATCTCTCCAAATTTTTTTATTAAGTGAAAAAAATTAAGTGAGAGACTGTTAGGCAAGTAAAGCATGTTCTCATTTGTGTAAAGAATACCCAAACCCTGTATCTTTTCATTAGTACCTACATATATATGCAAAAATAAAGGAACAGGAACTGAAGGGATATATACCAAATGCTTAACAGTGGCTATCTTAGCAGAAGGAGAGAATTGGGGCCAAGGGAAAGAGGTAGGATTAAAAGAAAAAATTTATCATTGGTACTTTTATATGCTTGGATCTTTACAATGAGAAAGTATTTGTTTATTAACTTTGTAATCAAAATTGTTTTAGTAGTCTATGCCACTGATGTGTGTGAGAAGTTAGTAGGATCTGGACAATGACAACTTCAAATACACACACACGAAAATATCCTTGAGATTTGTAGGAAGCAAAAGTGATAAAACTTGGTGAATATTTGTAGGAAATGAGGGAGAAGAAAAAGTCTAGGAAGACCAGGATTTTAGCCTTGGCTACTTGAGTGGATGGTGATGTCATTCACTGTGTCAGGCAGCAAAGCAGAGAATTTTAGATTTTGATGGGAAGAAGATGCATTTAGTTTGGGCAGGTGGAGTTTGAGGTGCTTATAAAATTTCCAAATGAACATATTCACTGGTTGGTTGTATATACAGGTCTGGAATACTGGATAGAGACTGGGAATATAAAATGCAGATTTAGGACAATCAACACAGATCAGAGCCTGAAGCTTGAGGGTAAGTGAGGTTATTTATCAGTCATAAAGCAGGAGTATCACTAAATCCCTGGAAACTAAATGTAAAATTTGTGAATTTCCTTCTTACCCCCCAACATTCATACTTCTCTGATATGAATAGAATGATGATTCCAACAGATATTTGAAAGAGGCTTATGACTCAGAAAGATTGAGAGGAATCAGGTAGAGTGAGGGTGGCAAATGGCTGATGTCAAACCTTGAGGAAAATCAATGAGGGAAATTAATTTTCTTAAAGAGGTGGAAAATCAAAGAGAAATCATGATTGAGACTTGGAACTGGTGAGTTATAAGAAAGTAAACAAAGACATAAGAATGTCAAGAATATTAAGGTGGAGAAAACATAATGAAAAAGAAAGTATTCAAAAGTATGAAATTGTTTAGGGAGATCTGCTAAATGAAATCTTTCTGCAGAGCAGAGAATAAATTAAGGCTATTTTCCAGCAAAGAAATACTAATCTTATTGTTCAAGAAATAAAGAAGCAAAAAGGAAGGATGTAAGAAGTCTGTTTATTTACGAAGTATCCTATTTTGCCTTGAATTTTTTTCTTTTTATTAAGATATGAAAACTCTGGAAGTTATCTATGTAGACTATGACTGTGAGCAAAAAATCAGAGAACGTTTAGATTGGAAGTGCTTATTAGAGACTGTTACATAGCATAACACGTAATTTATGTAATGATAGCATGTAATGATCTTCAGTAAACATTTCTTTTTTTAATTTTTACTTTAGAGATGTGAAGTACAATTCAGGATTAAGTACACAAGTGGCCATCGTACAGGTAAAGTTAGGGCCTCCCTTTGGTCCTCACAATGAACATTTCTTGACTAGAGGTTAAGTAACTTGTCACTTTAATAGGTACATGCTACTATAAACATATTACTAAATACAGTCTTCACAAAGCAGTAAGTAGCTGAGCCAGAATAGAAACTTAAATGTGTATTCTTAACACTAGAACCATTTCTTTTTCACTGGAGAAGTTACTATATGTTGTTCCAGTAATTCAGTACCTATCTGGTTAAATCAGAATTCCTTCCAAGACTTTTCTGAGAAAGTGATTTTTCAAATAGCATGATGCTGGGACACACAAGTATCTGGCATGTTTTCTACTAGATGCCTAAGCCAAGAGTCTTTGAAAGGCTTGGGGGAGAAGGCAGTGAGCAAACTGTGGTATAGGAGACCAGTGTCTAGACATGGTGGGTCTTCCATTCACTTCTTAGGACTAGGTCTGGACCCTGATTGACTTAGAAAGGCATTGACCCATCTTAGTTTGCATTGTCCTGGAGATTAATTAGGAGAGATAGTCCCAAAATCACAAAGAAAACTTTATTATTCATTTCAGGTATCCATTTAGATTTTGCTTTATTTCATTTTATTTTATTTTTGCACTTTCCTATCTTCTTGCTGTCTTTTCTAGGCTCCTGTTACTGCGTAATTTCTCTCCAGGATTCCACATTTAGTCATTGTGATTTGCACACATCAAGAAGTGTCTATAGTACCCTTAACGCTCTGAGTCATACTGTGGTGTGAAAATAATAACTGTTACAAAGAACAGATGATCTGTGAGTCAGAGATTGCTGAAAAAGAGAAACACAAAATAAAGCCCTTTCATGGAATAATAGTTAAAGGGAAAAGAAGTAGAGAAAAGGAGCTCTTTGTTATCAAGTAACCCAATTTCTTGATTACCTCTGAGACAATTTCAACTGAGGGGCTGCTCAGTTCCAACCTAGTACAGGGTGAAAAAATGTGTATGTTCACGGTAAGACCCCAAAGAGGAACTAAATGAATTTTCCTCTCTGCTAGCTTCAGACAGCATCCCTGGAGATGTTCCAGGGACTGAATCAGGATGTTCAAACAACCTAGAAACGTATGTTTGTCCCTTTTATTTAAAGTGAAAATTGAAATTAATAAACTTCATATTGTTCCATGTTCTCTCATAGCCTCTCATATTTTGGGGTCTCTGCTAGAAACCACACAGACCTTAATGGAAAGAGGGAGTATTTGGCACCTATCATTAAAATGTTCATTTAGACCATCTCTTTGCTTGTCAAGCCAAGCTTTTTCATACATCTTCTAGTTCACCAATTTTGGGTTTTTTTGTTTGTTTGTTTCTTATCATACAGTGATCAGTGAAAAAATAAGTAGCAGGAGAAAAATGAAGATAAGTAATGGACTCAAATTACCTATACTTGCAATCTTTAGTGATGCTTCATGATTAAACTAGATACTGTTGTGTAGCAGGGTTTTGAAAAAATCGTAAAACTCAGTAAATGTCTCGTATTATCATAATTCATGATGCTGATCACAAAAGATAATACTGTTTATGATTTTTTTGGTCCCTTTCCCATAGCTCATGTGTAAAGTTAAAAAAAATGCAATGTGGCCAGATGTAATGGCTTACATCTGTAATCCCAGTACTGTGGGAGGCGACGGCAGGAGGATTCCTTGAGCCCAGTAATTCAAAACCAGTGTCGGCAACATAGTGAGACCTTGTCTCTACAAACAAAGAAAAAATTAGCCAAGGGTGATGGCACATACCTGAGATCCCAGCTACTTGGGAGGCTGAGGCAAGAGGATGGTTTGAGCCCAGGAGTTTGAGGCTGCAGTGAGAAATGATCAAACCATTGCACTCTAGCTTGGGCAACAGAATGAGGCCCCAACAACAACAATAACAAAAACAACAACAACAAGAGCAACAACAGCAACAACAACAGCAACAACAGCAACAACAACAAAAAGAAATGTGATTTTTAAAAAAATTTTTATTGTAAAGAGGTGGGGTACAATTCAGGGTTAGGTATACAAACATTGATCATTCAGGTACCCCTGTTAATGAGGTATGATCCTCCCTCCCCTAGTAGTTTCCCTCAACTGCCAATTCCCCCCCCCAACAATTTCCCATTACTGCCAGTCACTTTCTTATAGCATTATAATTGTTCAAGTTCCTATTATGAGTGAGAACATATGGAACTCTGTTCTTTGTTTCTGTGATAAATCACTGAGTAGGATAGACTCCAAATCCATCCAGGTTGCTGCAAAGGCCATATATTTGTCCTTCTTTATGGCTGCATAACATTCCATTGTGTATATGTACCACATTTTTTTTTTATCCAGTCCAGCTTCAATGGGGGACATGGTTGGTTCCATGTTTCTGCTATTGTGAATAGAGCTGCAACAAACATACGTGTTTAGGTATCTTTGTTGTAGAATAATTTGAGTTCTTCCCAATATATTCCCAATAGGGGAATTACTGGGTCATATGGAAGGTCATTTTCTAGTTCTTTCAGAAATCTCCGGACTGTTTTCCAGAGAAGTTGTTCAAGTAGCAATGTGATTTAAAAGAGAATTTTCCCAGCATATTGAGAACTTAGTTTCAATTTTGTTATGGATTTTATGAATTTGAGTAATAGTGACTTTTTACATATTATTTCATGGCAATGAGATGTTTCTTTTTGTTTTCTTTTTATTGGAAGTGGCAATAAAAGATATATCCATTTAATGGAATAATGGTAGGCTGGCATCTCAACAGCAACAATGAAAGTTACAAGGCACTGTAAAAATAGCTTCAATATGTTTAAGGTAAAAAACTGTCAGAACTTAAACTTAATGAAATGTTTTTTAACTCTCAAAAAGAAGCTAAGAAGACATTGTAAAAACCTGATAAAAGAGTTTATTTTTTAGAAGTCATCTTCTTCAAGTAAGAAATACTAGCAAAATTCAATGAAAGTTCTTTTTAAGATATTCTTAAATTATAATGAACATTTACAAATGACCAGGGTGCTGATCAGTGCTCATTTTTAGCTATTCTAAATGTGAATTATTTAATATTTAAATACAAATAATTTTTTAAGTGAGGCATTTGTGTAGGAAAGACATTTATTTTCATCTAATCTTTTAAAAAATTTTTATTTCAATGATTTTTTAAATTACATGGGTGCATTGTATGGTGGTGAAGTAGTCTGGGCTTTAAGTGTACCTGTCCTCCTCACTAAAGCAAAAGAACACTGTACCCAATAGGTGATTTTTCAACACTTCCCTCTTCCCCTCCTCCCCCTTCTGAGTCTCCAGTGTCCTTAATGTCTATATGCCTTTGCAAACCCATAGCTTAGCTCCTGCTTATAAATGAGAACATCTGGTATTTCTCCATTTCTGCATTACTTCACTTAGGATAATTGTCTCCAATTCCATCCAAGTTGCTGCAAATGCTTCAAAAGACACTATTTCATTCTTTTTTATGGCTGGATAGTATTCTGCAGTGTGTGTATGAAACACACACACAGACACATACACACACACACACACACACTTTATCCAATCAATGTGGATCAGTTGATGGGCATTTAGACTGATTCCACATCTTTGCAATCGTGATTTGTATTATCATCCAATCTTATCATATCTTTATATTTTATAATAAATGGTTTAAATCATTAATTTAGGTAATAGTATAGAGAAAATAAAGCTTCTCTGATTTTTGTTGTTCTGTCCACCCCAAAGGTAACTGTTTTATGAAACTGATGCTTAAAAATCTTATATATGCATTTGCACCATTTCTTCATAGTTATGTGTCTATAAACTATGTAACATTTTGCATGCCACTTAATGTATATATTTCCAGACTATATATCATTCTGAAACTAGTCACCCCAATATTATTTTTTATCTTGATTCATAGTACATAGTTATAATTTATGCATTTTAATTTATAATATTTAAATGTATGGATCTAGAAAAAGCATTTATACATTTGGTAATGAACATTTAAGTTGCTGCCTAAATTTTCAGCACTACAATGCTGCATGATTAATCTTGTTTATATTTCCTTGTACATAAATGTGAGAATTTCTCTAGTATTCACATCTGAAAGTGAAATTTCTAGGTCGAAAGTTATATATGTCTTTAATTTTACTATATATTGTCAAATAATTCTCCCAAAAGTTTGTACCAGTTTCAAGTCTCAACATCTTTATGTGAGAATTTTCCTATCTCCATGTCTGTGATAATATCTGCATTAGCAGACTTATTTTCTAATCTAGAGGTGGAGTACATGCAAGTGGGAAACAGGGAAAAGGAATTTTTTTTAAATTTAATTTCCATTTCTGTGATTACTAGTCAAGTTAAGCATCTTTAAATATGATCATTGGCATTTGATTCTCTGAAGTGTGAATTTTTTTGGTCACAATGTTTGCCCACATTTCTATTTTTCTCCTTGCATTGATTTGAGTTGCAAAATCTTTTTTCAGTTTGTGATTTGTCTCTCTTCTTTGTTTGAGATCATTTGTGGAAAAGAAAGTTTAAAGTTGTTAGATTTAACAACTTTTTGTTTATAGTTTTTTCTTTACACCTTATTTTACACTATTGCCTTCTTGAAATTATTAATATATTTTTAATACATTCCTCAAGAAGTTTTAAAGGTTTACTTTTAATATTTTGGTCTTTCATCCATCTGGAATTCATTTTAATTGTGATGTAAGACGTGACTAATTTTATTATTTTCCATATTGATAACCACACATTTAACCACAGTTGGCACTACTAATAATTTTAAAAAATATATTAATCATAATATTATGGTTGGTACTATGATTAATCATAGTATTTGTGGTAAACATAAGTGGACTACTTTATGATTAATGTATCTTTTTCTTATTGATTAGTAATGCCATCTGTCATGACATGGTTACATTGTGTGTCTGCTTCTGTGTTCCCTGTTCTGTTCCATTGCTTCATTTGTTTTTTCTTTTACATATATCAGACTGTATGATGGTAGAACTTATAATAAGTCTAGTTTTAAATTAGATGAGACTTAAAAGCTGAGGCAAGTCCTTAAACATATCACTTAGTAACCTTAGCAATTTTCTGTTTTATATAAGTATTGTTATGACCAGCTTGCCTATTTACTCCAAAGAAGGACTTTTAGGATTTTGAAATAAAATGCGTTAAATTTATAGATCAATTTGAAGAAAAACAATATTTTAAAAATATTATACCACTATAACAATGAATATTTAGTCCATTCTCTTTATTCAGGTCTTCTTTTATTGTTTGGGTTCTTTATTTCTTGTATTACAAGTTTGCGTTCATTACATGAATATTCTGAAACTTACTTGTTCATTCTTCTGCTAATGGGTGTTGGGTTCTTTCTAGTTTTTGGCTACTATAAATAAACCTGCTATAAACATTTTTGCACGCATTTAAGTGCACATAAGCACATACTTTTGTTGAATATATAATGAAGGATATAGTTGTTTAGTCAAAGGATACACATATGATGAGCTTCAGTAGATATTGCAAAATGGTAGATGAGCAAACTCAAACTCCCAGTGGCAATATAGAAGGCTACCAGGTGGCCTAAAACCCCACCAACTCTGGAATCATCAGTATTTTTCATTTTGGCTATCCTGATATTATGTGGTTTTAAATTTGTTTTTCTTTGGTGACTTACGATGTTAAGAACCTCTGCACTCATATGTCAATGATTTTAATATCCTTTTTTGTGAAGTATTTGTTCAAGTCTTTGCCTGTTTTTTTCAGTGTTTGTTTTTCCTTTCTCTAAAGTTTACTATGTATTATTTACATATCCTGAATAGACGCTTTTGGACAAATATATGCTTTGTATACCTCTGCTCCCATCCAGTAGCTTCCCTCTTTATTATATTAGGTAGTGTAATTCAGTGAGCAGCAACCTTAAAATTTCTTTTATAGTTAGCTATTTTGTGTTTCATTTTTTAAAATTTGCCTATCCCAAGGTCATGAAAATATTATTCTATATTTTTTTCAAGAAGATTGGATATTTCATTTTTTACATCCTGATCTATTTTTATTATATTGATTTATGATGAATTTTGAATTAATTTTTGTGTATGGCATTGGAGAGTATTCAAATTTAAAATTTGTATAAAGATATCCAATTGACTTAGCTCCATATTTTTAAAGAACATCCTTTCCCTTCTGGTTGGTAATGGAACTTTGTTGTAAATCAGTGACTAAGTAGGTGGAAGGTTGTTTCAGGACTCTTTATGCTATTCCATTGTACTCTTTGTCTATTCTTATACCAATTAGATTGAATTGTTTCTTGATTTAACCACATGTAATTACTTTGGGTTTTAAAATTATCTCAAATAATGTAGAGTAAACTACCAAATGTTCTCCTTCTTTGAGATTGTCTTGGTTGATAATTAATATCTCACATTTTCATATACATTTTAGAGTCTGTTCATTTATACGCATGTACAACAACGTTGATTTTCATCAAAGTATCATTGACGCTACAGCCAATTTGGAACAAATAGACATCTTTTAATATATTAAATATTCCAATCCACAAATATAGGTACCACTTCATTTATTTGTCTTTTTATAGTTCTCACAGAAATATTTGATAATTTCCAATTAGATTTATGCCTAGACATTTAATATTATGCGATACTGCTTTAACTAGAAGTTTAAAATTTTAATTTCCACTTGTTTGTTTAAGTATATAAAAATAATTCTTTAATATTGACTTTATACTTAGCAATCCTAATAAATAATGGCAGAATTATCCTGATGAATAACTTCCTCTTCTCCAATCTTAATATAGTTTACTTCTTTTTCTTGCTCTGGCTGACACCATCAGTGAAATGTTGAGTGGAAATGTTATATTAGACATCATTATCTTTTCCCATATTCAGTCAAAATTGGTAAACATCTTATCATTAAATATTATGTTAGTAGTAGATTTTTTGAAGATTTAAAAATCAGTGTTCATGCGAATTAGTGTCCTGTAATTTCTTATTCTATGGTCTTACCCTAGCTCCCAAAATAGGTTGGAAAGTATTTTCTCTTTTTTTTTTTTTTTTAATATTTTTATTTTTTATTATGGTATTGTGGGGTACAATTAGGGGTTAGGTATACAAAAATGCTTCGTTCAGGCACCCTTGATGATAAGAGGTGTCTCCCCATCCCCAGACAGATATTTACCACCTTTAATCTCATCGCCCTCACCCGACCCCCCCATAGTTTCCCACCACTGTCAGTCATTTTCTTGTGGTATTACGTTGGATGATCAAGGTCTACTATATGAGTGAGAACATGTGATACACAGTTTTTTGTTTCTGTGAGAGGTCACTCAGTATTATGGATTCTCATTCCATCCAGGTTGCTGTGAAATTCATGATTTCATTCTTTTTTATGACTGCATAGTATTCCATTGTGTATATATACCACATTTTTTTAATCCAGTCCTCTTTTGATGGACAGCATGGTTGCTTCCAGGTTCTTGCTATTGTGAACAATGCTGCGATAAACATACGTGTGCAGGTATCTTTTTTATAGAGTGATTTGTGT
>CAUYQG010018472.1:0-31002 GCA_963574415.1 Tarsius wallacei
TATCTTTTTTATAGAGTGATTTGAGTTCTTTTAGGAGTCGCCACACTGCTTTCCACAGAGGTTGCACTAGTTTACACTCCCACCAACGGTGTGGAAGTGTTCCCTTTTCGCCACACCCTCTCCAGCAACTGTTATTTTTTGAGTTATTTATGATTGCCATTCTGACTGGAGTTAGGTGATATCTCAGAGTGGTTTTGATTTGCATCTCCCTGATGATTAGTGAGGTTGAACATTTCTTCATGTGTCTGTTGGCTGCTCGGATGTCTTCCTTTGAGAAGTGTCTGTCATATCTTTTGTCCATTTTATAATGGGGTTGTTTGTTTTTTTCTTTTCAGCACGTTTGAGTTCCTTGTAGATCCAAGATGTTAAGCCTTTGTCAGACCTGGAGTTGGCAAATACTTTTTCCCAGTCTGTAGGCTGTCTCCCTGCTCTCTTGATATTGTTTTCACTGTTTCTTTTCTCTGATGATACTGAATACATGTATGTCAGATAATTTGATATTAAGTCACATTTTTTGTGTGTTCCATTCTGGGGTTTTTTTCTAATACCTTTTTTTTCTCTTCTTAATATACTATTTGGGCCATCTCTATTGACCAATCTTTGTTTATTGAAAATTTTCCCCAGCTCTGCTAAGTTTACTGATGAGACTGTTGAAGGCTTCTTCTTTTCTATTATTATTTCATGTCTAATATTTCTAATTACTTAATTTTTTAATTTGCATCTATATGCTGAAAGTATCCATCTGATTATACATGTTCGCTAGCTTTTTCCAGTAGAGCCCTTAACATTCATAGCTATTTAAATTATTTGATTGAATATCCTAATGTCTCTTTCATATCTGATTCTGGTCATGAAAATTATTTTGTCTTTCAGCCAGTATTTATTCTCACCTTTTTATATAACTCATAAAATTTTTTGCAAGCCAGAAATTTTGTATAATATATAGGGTAAGTTTATATTTAGAAGTGAACACACTTTTTCTTCTGCTAGATCTTTAGTGTGAGGGCATTGCATTTATCCAGTCAGGATTTGTACATGGTATGAAGCTTTGTATTATTGTGATCACTATCAGAGCATCAGATAATTCAACTTCCTTTTGGATACCTGTTGTTTCAAGTTTAGGCTAATTTGCAATTTCTCTTAGTTATCCTCACTGTTAACTTTAGATTTTTCCATTTATGTTGGTTTCCACAGAGAATCCATCTCTTGCAGATTTCCCAACTATATTCCACTGTTACTTTTACTTAATGCTTGCTTGAGTAATGGTGTGGGAGGAAGGGTGGAGAGTATATTTTCTGATATTTTATCAAACTTTAAACTTAGGCATTTTAAAAACTCGAAAGCTCACAAAATTGTTTCTGTCCTTTATTAGAGGTAACGTTGGCCTGTATTACTGTTCTTTACCTAAAAGTAGAGATTTGGGTTTTTTTTTTCTTTTTTTCTGTTTTTCCCCCCATGCATATTCCTCTCACCTGTACTGTTTTTCTGCCTTTGTCATCAGGCTACATATTTTTTTAACCCTTCCCTTTGTAGAGGAAGACTTTTGTTTATCAGTAGAGACAGGTAATATGGGTCTGGATAGTTTTGGCAATAGCGGTTTATCCCCTCATGTAAACAATCATGGAAGCTTTTGCTTAAATCTCCATGACAGTGAAGAGCGAGACATCTTGAGGATAGCCTGTAAGATACTGCAAACTCCCATGTAGTTGGCCCCCAGGGAATCTTCACATTTTCATATTAACTTACATCTAACCTTTGGCAATTTGGTGATAATGTCTAGTTGAATCTTACTACTGGCTTATATGGCATTAAGTGGCATCCATTTGAGATAAGCACCTGTTTGGGTATTGTTTTGCCCTGCAAACACCTGTCTCCATATTTTCTTTTTATTTATTATAAAGATGTGGGGTATAATTCAGGGTTAGGCATACAAACGTTGATTATGCAGGTACCCTTATTGATGAGGAATGCCCCTCCATCCCCTAGCAGTTTCCCTCAACTGCCAATTCCACCCCCCACCTCCCCTGACAGTTTTCCACTACTGCCAATCGCTTTCTTATAGTATTATAATTGTTCAAGGTCCACTATGAGTGAGAATATATGGTACTCTGTTCTTAGCTTCTGTGATAGACCACTGAGTATGATCAACTCTAAATTCATCCAAGTTGCTGAAAAGTCAATGAGCTATTTGAATATATGACCACAGATCTCTGATAAGCTCAGGAAATGTCATCTCTGTTTATATCTCCATCACTGTGGATACCTATGCTTACATCTAGCACTTAGAAGCTGCCCAAACTTAGACAACTTTTTAAAGTTTCACTTATCTCAACTTTTTAATCTGTCAAATGAGTGCAATGAGAGCATCTACTTTTTATAGATATGTAAAAAGATTAAATATTTTAATTTATAACAATCACAAACGTCTGTCTTACATATTATTTTAGTAGTCACATTTTCTCAACTCCTCTTTATATTTCATATTCTATGTGAAATCATTCAGCATTAATAACAAGGATTCAAAATTTTTGTGTTGTTAATATGTACACATATGCTAGACATTTCAGGAATCTCACCTTCTGTTTTTCCCACCCTGTTAGGCACACCTGAGGTGCCTAAGTTGGAAATAAGTGGAAATGATTGGATTAAAGTCCATGTTCTCAAGAATCCAAAGATATTCTTTCAACATACCAGGAGAAAATGATTAATGCTGAATATCACTATACTTTTGCTTTTCTTCCTTAAGGAATTCTTCCAATAGGGTTCTACTAGTTTGGGCATTCAACTGCAAGAGATTTGGCTCTTCATTGTCACCCTATTACTTTCCAAGATTTATTGACTATAGTCTTCTTTTCTCACTGCGAAGTTTAAGGAAGTTTAAGGAAGTTTTTATTTTACCAAAATATTGCTTCTATGAATAACCTACATTTCTTTATGAAATCCCTAAATATTCATCCTCAATAAAAGTATGTAAATCATGATTTTGGTCCATGATACTTTGCTTATATGATACCAGACCATTCCCTTAAATAGTTATATAATGTTGATTTGTTCATTTGAAAAAATTAACTGAGCAGTCACAATACATCAGAAACTGAGGTAACGTTATTGACTATGGGGAGGTAAGCATTGTTGATTAAAGGAAGAAATTGATAAAAAAAGAAAAGGGATGTTGTAACAAAATACAGATTTTAGTTTTGTAGAATCAAATTAGTGAAACTTTATATTAATAAAATTCAGAAAAGTACAGAAAAAATCAAACTGATGCACAAACACAGATGATAATGGTAAATATCTCATCTTATTTTCCTCTTCAATATTTTAAAATATAACACAAAAATTGACAAAGCATTTGAAGACTTCTTTTGTCCATATCTTGACCCAAGAAATAGGTGTATTTTTCTATATTAATTTCAATATTTAAAAGGCTTTTATATGTAACTTAAGTTATGTGTCACCCTAAAACTATTCTACCTTTTTTCTTTGAAAACTATCTTGATCAATATCCAGCTTTTGTTGATCTGTTGTTATGAGGATTTAAACTCCTGACTTCTAAAGCACCTACCCTGGTCTTTGGGCCCACTCTCAGCACTATAAAATTTATGTATTCATGTCATGAATTTAAATTGAAACTTCACATATTTATTGTATATATATATCTGGGTTGGTTTGCATGTGGGAAGAAGAATTCTACATATAACAATTCCCTCTTCTTGAAATTGGCGATCATTTAAAGATATTTATTGTGGTACTGTTAGGGGATATTGAATACAAATGCATGTTCTTTGACACAAAAGGTAAAAATAATAGCAATAAAAATGAGAACTATCTACATATATTTCCCTTTCCAAATAAATCAATTTAATAATTCTGAGAAAGCATTGTTGTATTAACAGGAAAATCTCTATAAAGGAAAACAGGCATCTACAGGAAAACGTATTGATTCAAGCTCTAGTAGTAAAAGGAATTTGTCTTTCTTATACATGTACATATTATACATAAAAATAAGACCTTACATTACTTTGCAATTTTCACATAGCAGAAAATATTAAGGTCTCAATGCAACATAGTAAAGTTTTAAAAAAAAATATTAGAATCTCAACTAATATGTTTACTGTTAGATTCAATGATGAACATTTTAGTGTTTTTATCAAAATAGATAAAAAAACAAATTATAATACATTAATTATATATTTATATTCATTAAATAATTGCATCTTTAAAAAATGCTTACTATATCATATATAACAATGCTAATGTTATAACTCTAGAAATATTCTCTGTATAGTATGATTGATTCATAATTAGAAGGGTGACCCAGCTTCCATTCTGAATTTGAAATAAGTTGCTATCTATGATTCCATATTTTTTAATTGGGCAATATATAAACACACCAAGTTTATTATATTATATCTGTGCACATTAATTATGAAACTAAAGTATTCATTCACCATAATATACTTAAAAAGAAGGGAAGAAAGTGTACAATTTGTTGTTATTCACACTGAGTAATCTTTCACTTCATCATATTAACATATTTTTATTTGTAATGCACAAAGACATTTTTATCTTACATTTTCCTTGTTATGCATAGTTTTTATAGATATAATGTTACATTTTTATATTCATTTTACTTTTAATAAGAATAAACATAAAATTATGGACTGAGAATTTATTATTTTTTATGTGGGGAAAGCTTAAGTGACTGAAATATTTATCTAAAAAACTTTTAGCAATTTGTACTTTTACCAGCATTATAAAAGAAGACAGGTTTTATTATAAATCACCTAACTATATTTTTATTTCCCAGTTCTCTAATTACTAGTAAGGTTGAGCAATTTCTCTCTCTCTCCCACCCTACATTCTTTCTTGGAAACACAATGAACTTTTAATTCATGCAATCATTTAGGAATGTTATTTACTCTTGACTACCTTATTTTCTTCCAACATGAGCCTGATAACTTTGCCATGTAATACATTGTATGAAATTTACATGTCAGTCGTTTATTAATCAAATACCAATTTCTCACATTTTCAGAATAATTCTTATATGTGTCAAGTAAAAATTTGCTTTAGTAGATATTAATCACAAAAAGCTTCCCCTATAGCATTGTGAATATACCAACGTATTGAGCAATTTATGTATAATATAAAGATAAACACAACTGAAATGAAAGTTAATTTTATAGCTATTTACTATTATTACCGTAGCCTTTTAATTATTTCATGTCATGACACCATTAGTTTGTTCTACACTTTTATATTATTATTAGTGTTTCATAGTAATTACCAGACAACTGTAATTTTGATTAAAAAAAGGTATAAAATAAAGCAAAAATATGGGCCTGTATATCAGTACAAATTGTGTTACTTCACAATTCTGTAAATTGTATGGAAATCTATTATTTCTAAAAATTGTTACTAGATGTTTACTAATTATTACCATAAAAAGTGTCTATAATTCTTCAGGTTATAATTTGTTGTGGTGCCTGATTCAGATCAAGGACTGAGCCATCAACTGTCTTAGATTAAGAATGTGAGACATTACTTGTTCTCTTCCAGTCAAGGCAATTCATTAGTTATGCTGTTTGAAAGCAGCTGTACCCTTTGGGATGTGATTTATTCAGATTCCCTCAATAGTACTGAAGAAGCATAGGGAGATAAGTGATTTGATGAGGCTATGTATTTACTGTCAAATGCCATCATGTTTTGGATGTACAGTAGCACTGATAAGTCATTTGTGTTTTAAAAGCAAAAGATTATGTTTAATGAGGAAAATCCCAGAAAATCTAAATATACAACATCATATCTCATATGAGAATACAATTTTAAAGAATGTTATAGAAATCATTAACTTTTCACTTTGCCACTTCTGTTCACTTATTAAGTGTGAGGAGTAGATATATTGTTTAATGTAAACATAAAAGAGATGTAATTGCCACAAATATAAATTGTCAAATCTTTTTCACTGAAAACTATAATTGTCCTATGTATGTTGCAATGATTTAACTTATACATGTGTGTTTCATTAAAAGAATACATCAAAGAGAATTATTTTAGTTTGAAATGGACTAGTTATACAGACAACTTTGTTTTAAAAATATTCTTCTGAGGCTGTGTGATGTCAGACAAGCAAATCAAAGCTTGTCTACAGTGTTTCCTCAACAACTATCTACCTATAAGATCACTGAAGAAAAATATTACATATGTATGAAAATATTACATATAAAATGCATACTAGTAACTAGAGGCCTTGAGAGACAATATTAAAGTGATTTTCCAAAATTTTTATCATCGTAACCTTTTTTATCAATCTAGATAAAAAATGCAGATGTTGACATATAAAGATTTGTGTACATAATATAAATATATGCATGTATAATACATCAATATTTATGTTTTTAATACATATTAGGTAGTACTTATCTAGTTTAAGAGTGTCTCTGAGATCCTGTTCCCCTTTCCTTCTTTCAGCCTCTTTCACCCTATGAGTCTCTAAGGCCTAAGTTTCTTTTGATCGTGTTTTTAAAAAAGATTTTAAATTTTACTTTATTATGGTAAGGATAATAAACATAAGCTCTGTCCTCTATAAAATTTTAAATATACAATATATCATTGGTGATGATGAACACAGTGTAGGGTAGAGCTCTTTTTATTTATTTTTGTTTATTTATTTTTTATTATAAAGATGTGGGGTACAATTCAGGGTTAGGTATGCAAAAATTGATTATGCAGGTACCCTGGTTGATGAGGTATGCCTCTCTCTCCCCTAGCAGTTTCCCTCAACTGCCAATCCCACCCCGCCTCCCCTGACAGTTTCCCACTACTGCCAATCCCTTTCTTAGAGTACTATAATTGTTAAAGGTCTGCTTATGAGTGAGAACATATGGTACTCTGTTCTTTGTTTCTGTGATAGATCACCAAGTATGATCGACTCTAAATCCATCCAAGTTGCTGCAAAGTCCATATGTTTGTCCTTCTTTATGGCTGCATACTATTCCATTGTGTATATTTACCACATTTCTTTTTATGTTATCCAGTTTCGATAGGCAATGTGGATGATTCCATGTTTTTGCTATTGTGAATTGTGCAGCAACAACCAGACAAGTGCAGGTATCTTTTATGTAGAATGATTTGAGTTCTTCTGGGTATATTCCCAATAGGGAAATTGCTGGATCATATGGAAGATCAATTTCTTGTTCTTTCAGAAATAGCCACAGTCTTCTAAAGAAGTTGCAATAGTTTGCATTCCCAAAAGCAGTGTAGAAGCGTTTCTTTTTCTCTGCATCCTCACCAGCACTGATGTTGTTTGTTTTATTAATGATGGCCATTCTAACTGGGGTTAGATGGTATTTCAATGTGGTTTTGATTTGCATTTCTCTGATGATGACTGAGGCTGAGAACTTTTTCATGTGTCTGTTGGTTGCCTGTATATCTTCTTTTGAGAAGTGTCTATTCATGTATTTTGCCCACTTTTTAATGGGGCTATTTGTGTTTTTTTTCCTTTTGGTGCATTTGTGTTCCTTATAGATCCTAGATGTTAGGCCTTTGTCAGATACACAGTTGGCAAATATTTTTTCCCATTCTGTGGGCTGCTTCCTAACCAGAGAAGTGAAAGACCTTTTCAATGAGAACTACTAAACACTGCTCAAAGAAATCCAAGAAGACACAAACAATTGGAAAAATATTCCACGCTCATGGATCAGAAGAATGAACATTGTTAAAATGTTCATGCTACCAAAGGCAATCTACAGATTCAACACAATACCCATTAAGTTACCAACATCATTCTTCTCAGACCTGGAAATGACAATACAGAAATTCGTATGGAAACATAAACAACCACGAATAGCCAAAACAATCCTTAGCAAAAGAGACAATGCAGGAAATATCACACTTCCAGACTTCAAACTTTACTATAAGGCTACAGTAATCAAAACAGCCTGGTATTGGTATAAGAATAGGCACATAGACCAATGGAACAGGATAGAGATTCCTGAAGCAAAGCCTCAGTTCCTCAACCAACTCATCTTTGACAAAGCCTCCAACACCAACCACTGGGGAGGGAGAACCTATTCAGTAAATGGTTCTCCATTCAGTAAATGGTGCTGGGAAAACTGGCTGACCACATGCAGAAGATTGAAACAGGACCCCTACCTATCACCATACACAAAATTTAACTTTAAATGGATCAAAGACCTAAACATGAAACCTCAAATTACGGGAAACTTAGAAAACAGAGGAGACACACTTATGGAAATTGGAACTGGCAACCAATTCCTATTCAGAACCCTAAAAGCCCATACCGTAAGAAATAAGATAGACAAGTGGGACCTCATCAAACTAACGAGCTTCTGCAAAGCAAATGAAACTATCAAGAGAGCAGGAAGGTAAAGCTCTTTTTAAACCATTGATCTAGTCCATTGTATATGTCACAGAAGTGTAAAATTAGTGTCAGAGATTTCAAAGTCCCATGGCACATGAAGTAGTCAATGCTCAAGTTTGAGTCTTCTGAGTCTGTCTACAAAGTTGTCATGTTCTTCCAGGCTCATTCAAGAAGAAAATAGATGTTCTAATGACCATACGTGTAGTTCCTATTACTGCATGGAGTCTGAAGATTCAGCCTTGTCTAAAACTAAACATTATAGTTGCTCTATGTAGAATAGTTATGAATGTATATTTCCCTTACAGTTATTAAGTTTATGCACAATGAATTCCCTATCATAATTAGATTTTTTTCTTTTCTCAACAAAACTGCACACTGTCAGTTCAAATAATCTTGAGAAATCAGCCAAATGACAAAGACTGGGGAATTGAGAAAGCAGGAAGGAAAAGAGAGAGATAAATAGAAAGGCATAAAGATGGAATAGGTTCTAGGGAATTTCCAAGCTTTTGAAACAAATTTTATATCTGCTTTTCCAGATCTTTAAGCTGCATATTTTAGGAAACAGCTAATTCCCACAGTGGAAAAAGCAACTGAGAAAGTCTGGCACACCTCAGTTTGGTTTCTGTTCCTCTAAGATATTGAATTCCTAAACTCTGGCTACCTTCCTTGCTCTCTAATGTCTTAAAATAGCATTTCTATTTGTTTATTTCTTTTTTTTTTAACTCAGTCATTGCATTCCATTGAAATAAAAAATTCTCATTTTTCTTTGTCAAGTCTAAAATATGAAAATTACACATATTAAAATAAGCATTTTCCACAATACATAGACTATACTGGTTCCTAAAGTTGTACATACATCTGATTTTCTTATCAAGTCCTTTGATCCTACTCATTTTCATATTGCTTATATATGTCTTTCGTGAAGGTAAGTGCTTTCAGAATGACTTTTTATTTTTAAGTAATTTTATACTTGTGAAATACTAACCACATTTTAAACCATTTGTATTAAATTTTAGTATTAGAAGTTATTTGTCAATATTTCTGTCAGAAACTTTTTGAAAATCAATTGTGTAAAGCAAGGAACTTAGATCTAACACCATCTGAAATATTATGCTAAAATAACTATACACAGTCATGAGCTACATAATGACGTTTTGGTCAGTGACACAATAATGGATCATGTATACAATGGTGGTGCCATAAAATAATGGAGCTGAAAAATTCCTGTTTCCTAGTAACATCGTAGCTTGAATAATGTCATGTGCAATTATCTTATTTTTCTACATTTAATGTAGCCTAAGTGTACAGTGTTTATAGAGTCTATAGTAGTGCACAGTATTGTCCTAAGACTTCATATTTACTCACCACTCACCTATTGACTCACCCACAGCAGCTTCCATTCTTGCAAGCTCCATTCATGGTAAATGGCCCATATAGTTGTGCTATTTTTTATCTTTTCTATCAAATTGCTACTGTACTTTTTCTATGTTTAAAAATATTTGGATATAAAAATATCTACAATTGTGTTACAATTTCTTACAGTATTCTGCATAGTAACATACTGTACAGATTTGTAGCCTGGGAACAATAGGCTATACCTTATATCCTAGATATGTCATAAGGTATATCATTTAAGTTATGTAAGTACACTCTATGATGTTCACATAATGACCAAATCACCTAATAATGTATTTCTCAGAACATATGCCAATCATTAAGCAATACATGACTGTATATGCATTGAATAGGCTGTATAGGCATAGTGTAAATTAAAATGAAGAATGTATAATATTGTTGCCATATGCTATTTCTTCTCTACTCAAATTGGTCATTATATGGTAATCATATATCTTTTTAAAAACATAAATTATTTTATTTCTAATTAAATACAAGAGAGTGCATATTCATATTCAAAACAAGTAAAAGTCCTCTCAATTCTCAGTAATTGGTAATTTTTTTTAAGTTTTTTGCTCTTCTTTTTATTTTAAAGATGTGGGGTACAATTTAGGATTAGGTATACAACTAGACGTCATAGAGGTAAAGTTGGGGCATCCCTTTGGTCTCCACTTCTATGTTCTAGGTATTGTTTTAAGAACTTTAGGTGTACTTATTAATTAATCCTAACAAAAAAATCTAATAGTTATGTAATATAATTATTATGTCAGTTTTATAGGTGGTGACTTATAGGCACAAAAAGCTTAAAGAGCCTGTCCAAAACCCACAAGTAGCAAATTTAAAAGTTAAAGTTCTAACCCTGGATCTATCATAAAATGGTTGGCTAATCATCCTTTAATATTGCCTTTATCAAGGAGATAAAAGAGACACATGAGTATGGAATAGGGAATAATCAGGTAGATATTAGCGATAATAAAGGAAAGAAGAAGATACTCATCAATATTAAAGTCATAAATTATGTTTAACTGAGAACAAACAGGAAACTCCAGAGTAAGGAAATTCAATGGATAGGAATGTTATATCATTAATAAGCACATCGATTTGTAATTTTATCCTTTTAGAACATGTTTATATTATATCTGTATCCAGTCTGTACAATCAAGACACTAGTGAGTTTTGCAGTTAGTTCACTATGAAAATAATATGTATACAATGTTTGTATTACTATGTAGTACATGGTAAGCACTCAATAAATAATTATTATAATTTCATAGATTGTTTTAAAAGCCTGCAACAGGACACTTCTTATCAACAAGGGTGCCTGAACAAGGCATATTTGTGTACCTAACCCTTAACTGTACCCCACAATATCACAATAAAAAATATTGAATAATGAAAAAAAAAAAAGCCTGCAACAACAAAGTAAGAACAATGCTAACAAAACTACGTCTCTTTGATATTCTGTGCCAACTGTAGGATTTGGGAAGCCTCATCTCTCCCAGGAACCTTCTGTCTCTGGCGGCTCTACACAAAACTCAGGAGTGACTAGTTAGAGCTGAACTTTAGTTGCCATGGCCACATTCTTCACAGACCAAGAGACAGTGACTTGCATTTCTGCCTCTATCTTCATGATTTGTTTTCGTTCTACTAAATGTTATTGTCATAGACTATTTACAGATGATACAGATGCTGTTCTGAATACTTTTGTTCTGAGTTGTAAACTCCATCATTTCCCTAAGAAATTTCCCTTCTAAAGATGTTCTCTCTTGTTACCGTATATAACTTGTGGGTTGGCAAAAGTACTTATTTAAAAATGCAAAAGGCCAGTCGGGCTTGGTGGCTCAGCCTGTAATCCCGTGCCTTGGGAGGCTGAGGTGAGTGGATTGCCTGAGCCCCTGGGTTCGAGACCCGTCTGGGCAACTTGGTGAGACCTCATCTCTACAATAAATCAAAAAATTAGCCGGGTGTTGTAGCGTGCACCTGTAGTTCCAGCCACTTGGAAGGCTGAGGCAGAAGGATCGCCGGAGCCCAGCAGGTCAAGGCTGCAGTGGCCGGGAGTGGCCACTGAACTCCAGTCTGGGCTACAGAGTGACACTCCAACTCAAAAAAAAAAAAAAAAAAAAGGCAAAAGTCCAAGCGCGGTGCCTCAAGCCTGTAATCCCAGCACTTTGGGAGGTCTAGGCTCAAGACCAGCCTGGGCAACATGTTGATACCTTGTCTCTTCAATAAATCAAAAAATTAGCTGGGCATGGTAGCACGAGCCTGTAATTCTGGCTACTTGGAAGGCTGAGGTAGAATGATCCCGGAGCCCAGCAGGTCGACGCTGGGGTAGCCATGAGTGTGCCAATGCACTCCAGCCTGGGCAAAGGAGTGAGACTCCAACTCAAAAAAAAAACCAAAAAAACCCAAAAAATTTATCTGGCTTACTTATATAAAACATGTGAGTAAACCCCAGCACTTTAACAGGCCGAGGTAAGGGAATTGCCTGAGTCCACGGGTTTGAGAACAGCCTGAGCAACTTGGCAAGACTTCATCTCTACAATACAAAGAAAAAAAAAAACAAGATTAACCTGACATTCGTATCCACTGAATTTCCTTACTCTGTAGTTCCTTGTTTGTTCTCAGTTAAATATAATTTATGACTTTAATATTGGTGAATATCTTCTTCTTTCCTTTATTATCGCTAACATCTACCTGATTATTCCCTATTCGCGCTTGTAGTTCTGGCTACTTGGAATGCTGAGGCGGAAGGATCTGAGCCCAGCAGGTGGTCGCTGGGGTGGGCATGAGCGTGCCACTGTACTCCTCCCTGGGCAACAGAGTGAGATTCCACCTCAAAAAAGCAAAACAAACGAACAAAAATCCAAACCAAAGCAAAACATGTAAGTAACTAAACTTATTGAAAATATATTGGAAATATTACAGAATCAAACAAACAAACAAACAAAAAACCTGGGGAAGCAGTCTTTGTAAAACAGACAGCACGAATTGCAATCATATAATTAGTTTGTTTGGATGGCCTGCTGCCACCACTGAACATTCACTGTGATATTGCTGAACAATGAACTTTACCACTGCCCTAAATTGTATCTGGCTTTCCTAGTTTGAGTTGCTCCCTTCTAAATCAAAGACCAAAAGTTCAAATTTGCCAAAGTTATTTAAAAAGTCTATGTCTAATTTTTAGGGAAAAAAAAGGAGACAAATGATATTTTTTACTTTAGTTCTGAATTTGGAGAAGGTTTCTACCTTTCAAAAAAGTTTGGATGCTGGATCAGCAAAATAGCACATATGTGCTATACACCTTCTCATTAAGCCAGAGGCATACTCTGTCTGAGGCCAGAGTACAATGTCTCCATTTCTCCTCTGACTGGGCTGTGCATTTTTTGATCAAATTTTGAGACAACTATTCAAGCCTCTACACCACTAGAGAGACCCCACTTGCAGATATTATTAGAGTCACGCCACTTGCATGGAAGAAAAACAGCAAAATGCCTAAAAACAAATGCTTATCTAAGGGACTGAACAAGTCTCTGGAAGCATATGAACTGGCAGCAAACATAATGCAGAAAATTATGGGCACTGTCTAATATATAACTGTATCTGCTATAATGTACTCAAGATATTCTAAAAAGCTTTTACTCTTTCATTTTTAATTCCTTTTATTATGCTTTTTCTAATATAATATTCTATTTTAAATGTTTATGCTATTATGCCAAATATTTATTGAATAGTCGGTATATGCTAAGCATTTTTCTAAATTATTTACATATATTAAATTAAGTCTCAAAGTAATTTATCAATTGTTATTATTTTCATTTTACAGAGCTATAGAGAACTTAAACAATATGTACACTTTGTGCATGTGTGTATACAGAGAGAGAAGAGAGAGGGAAACACAAAAAGAGATTAAGAAAGTCAAACACAACTGTGTGTGTGATATAGTATGTAATAAAAGCTTTTTGAACTAAAATGACACTTCAATATTGTCAAAGCCAAATTTGCTTTAAAAAAATACCCAAACCGTCTCTTTTGTTCAATGAACTACTATAAAAAAATAGACAGGACATATCTGCATATCCCAGTATTTCAATGTTCAATTGTCTTACCTATAAAAAATATAATAAACAAAACAAAACCAATAAATGGCAGTCTGATATCTTTTGAGTTTTACAGCACAGAAGTAATTCTGCACAAAATGAATTAGATTAGGGGAAACTGCTGTTATAGAAAATCATTGATGAATGGATTTTATACTAAAATGATTGGTTTCTCTGGCTTTTCTCTTAAGATGATTCATCGGTTGGCTGACCACATCAGGTATTTTAGAGCAGAATGTTCTCTCATTGGAAATCATTCTTTTTGTGAAAGCAGAAATGATGGACACTTGGCAAACAGTTTAGATTTGCCTCTGTTCTTGCCACTGAAATTGCCTTTGGAACAAGTTAAAAAAAGGATGCAGTTATTTTACTGGGATATTTGTCATTTCTTTGGACTACACATTCAATGTATCTAGAGGTCTCTGAGTAGAATGGCTGATGATATTCAGGTTACATGTTGATAAGAAACTCATATCTAATTCGTAATGTCTGTAATTGATAACACTATAAAATACAAGTTTGCTTAAATCAGTTTGGCTTTTTCAAAGAAGAGGGAATCATTTGCTAAATACTATTTTGAAATATGAAAAAGAGGCAAAAAAGAGGCAGGTGGACAGCTAATAAAAATTTGAACTATTCTGATGTATATTTAATAAAATGTTATTTGGTAGAAATATATTAAAATTTATTAGCTTTCAATAAAAATATTTGTTGATATCTAATTTTCAGTAGTGATAAGGAGAATTAATTTTATATCTTCTGTGAAAGAAGCTATAAATTTCTTTGTAAAGAATATCTTTGTAAATTATTACATGTTAATTGAGTAATTGGTTAAACAATCTATTTAAGTAATTTATTTTAAGCCAGCAGATGTTATGATTTTTATTACATAACTTGGAAGATATGACTAAATGATCATAACTTTTAACTAATGAGATGTTTATGCCAATTGTGTGATTTTGTTTATATGTTGACTCTAAGCTCTAGCATTTTTAAGAAGCTACAAACCAAAAAATTACATGTATAATTTTTGCAAATATAACTTATCACATGCTAGATATTCAACTTTTTTAAAAAAATTAGACATTTGAAATATATCATTGAGTCATTGGTTGTTATTATGGTAGGTTTGATGATGGCTGTATTAGATACTATATATACTGAAAAGTTACTGTGTACTAATTCAATCATTGATGCCACTAACTGAATGGTAATGTTCATTAATCTATTAGAGGTCTAAAAAGCTTATTTACTCCAGATACAAATAACAAATAAGTGCCTATTATTCAGATAATTATGCTTTATACTTTTTCTAGAGGCTATAAATAGTGTACTTTAAGTGGAAATGGAAAGGTTTAAATAAAACTTGGTCTAAAGCTACATAACATTGTAATAGAAGAAATCTAATAAATGTATATAATTATCCTAGATAGCTTATTTCTAGCTTTGAATAACACCATATAATTTATTTATTAATTAAAGTATAAATATAATATTAAAAGTACCCATTGATTTATCATAATTTTGAACACGTGAAAATATTTCCAGAAAATATTATCCATGAACTTCACTGGAATAAAAATAATAACATAGTGAATAAGTAAAGCGATTCTAATATTAAAGTAATTAAAGTTGTTCAGTAATAGAAAATCTGTTAATATAATTAATCACAACAAATTTTAAAATACCACATAACCTTGAAAATAATCCAAATAAAGCATTCCACATTCATTATTCATCAATTTTTTCAAAACCTAAGTGTATTTGCCAGTGTATAAACTTTTTAAAATAAAAAGTTGCAGGTGGAGTAAGACCAAGAGAGACTTTCAGCTCCACACACAAAAAGTTAATTATCATGGCTGTTAATCTACTATTTTTCAAAATTCTAGAAAAATTTTAAGCAATTAAGAGGAAATAAAAGAGTAATAAGTATGTTTATAAAATATCATCATTAATACATGGTAAGAGTATTTGAAATTCTCCAGAAAATCACAAAGAAACTAATAAAAACAATTTTAAAACAAAGTAAATTGACCAATTAAAATATATATTTAAACAGCAATAATTCTCCTAAAAAGGTGATCCTTAAAAGATCCAAATCAAAATAGGCATAAAATAGAAACTCTGCTCTTTAGGCTTATTTACTTATTTTATTGTGTAATTTAAGATTATAACATAATGTTTGGAGAACTAATCACCACGGTCAAACAAATTAACATATTTTTCTCCTCACATAGTAACCTCTATTTTTTCCGTGATGAAAACATCTAAACTCCACTTTCTTAGCAGATTTCCAGTATATAATTCAGTATTATTGACTATGGTCAGTATGCTGTACATTAGCTCTCTAGATTTATTCATCCTATATAACTTCAACTTTATACTCTTTGGCCTACACCTTCCATGTCCTGGTAACCACTGTTCTACCGTCTACTTTGTAAATTTTTGATTCCACATGTAAGTGAGATTGTACAGTATTTTAATACGTCTGGCTTATGTCACTAAGCAAATTGGTACAGCCATTATAGAAAATAATTTGTAGGGACCTCAAAAAATTAAAAATAGAACTCCATATAATCTAGCAATCCCTCTTTTGGGCATATTCCCAAAGGAAATTAGATCAGCATACTGTGCATTGAAGAGATATTGGTGCCTCCACCACCATGTTCACTGCAACATTATTTGTAATAGCCAAAATATAAAAACAACTCAATTGATAAATTAATAAAGAAATTGTGGTATTATATCGATATATATTCTATAAGCTATTATTTAACTTTAAGATAGAAATACTGCCATTTGCAACAATAAAGATGAGCCTGGTAGACACTATACGCTTTTGATTTAATGAGAAAACATTTAATAAATGAAAAAATGCTTTGTTCTTCAATTAGAAATCTCAATAACGCA
Organism: Tarsius wallacei; assembly: GCA_963574415.1. Classification (NCBI taxonomy): domain Eukaryota; kingdom Metazoa; phylum Chordata; class Mammalia; order Primates; family Tarsiidae; genus Tarsius; species Tarsius wallacei. The sequence goes on from CAUYQG010018472.1 coordinate 16,789, forward strand.
ATAAGTTCAAAAATTATCTGTAAATTGTATACATACATAAAACACAACCCGAGCCAAAACATTTTTAGACGGGGTGGAAGGAATTTGACAATATTAGTTCAAAGATCATCTTGTAAAAAATAACAAGTAAATGTATACTAGAATAGCCATGACGTGAAATTTACTCTCCAAATAAAAACAAGTGGAAGAATATACAATAATACCAAAATACATGTGTCATTTTATGGGCTAGATGGTCTAAAAAAAGACAAAAACTATAAGCAAAAGATGGGACAGTTTGATTATTTAATTTTTATTTTGCTAATATGGATACAATATACAGACACATAGCATTGCCCTTAAAAAGAAACTAGAATATCAAAACTTGGAATTTTATTGACAATTTGTATTTATATTTTTGTTTGTATTATATATGTATGTATACATGTATGCACACAACATAGGCAGTTAACACACACACACTTTTCACAAATCAGTAGGAGCATATGAAGACAAAATTAGTCAACAGATAAATATGCCGATTAACTGTTCATATATGTTTCATGATAGGTAATTATTTTCCTGTTTGAAGTATTACAATGTCATCTAGTTCTGTCAAACAATAGAGTTTTTGCATCTCTGTTCTCAGATCAAAAGTAGTTTACAGTATCTCAGAATGCCATCTTAACAGAAAACATCAAATCATATTGATTGTGTAATGCCATAATTTTCTAATTTACATAATTTTGGAGTGTTGAATGTAATACTTTTTGCTGTTCAATATTTTTTAAAGTATTCCAAAGATACCCTCTATGTGTCAAGTCATTTTCCAAAACCTTTAATGTTGGCTGCAATTCCAGCAGTTATTTTGAGTTGCTCAAGCTCAGCATTTTCATACTCTCTCTCTTTCTTTTAGACAACATACGTAATTTGTGTTTTAAATACCACTGGGAAAAAAATTATGAAAACTAGAACGAACTAATATATACAGAAATGCATTGTTAATTTTATCTACAAACAGGCCACCCCATCTGTTCAAACATAATGCTCCAAACCAAGGAATATGTTCCAAACCAAAGAGCATGATATTTGACAGATGGAGAGGTCTGTAAGCCTGTCTGGAGCATGGAATACTATAGAGTTTGTAGCAGGGTCCAATTTTCTACACTAAATCAAATCTAATCGAAATTTCTCCCCAATAAACATTAAAATAAGCACAAGTTTTACCAGTTGCTGTGTGTCATAGACCAACTTATTTTATCTATTCTCTTCTACATACAAAAGAAGCCATTCTACTTTCTTAATTTTCTACGTTCTTGACTGTTCTTCTACATAAATAAGTACAAATGCCAAATATATTTAATATATTAGAGAACTCACCAATGAGTCAAATTTAAGATACTTTACTCTTTAGCATAAGAATATCATATAAGTACTATTTTTTAAAGGATTAATCATTTAAAGATTTTGTCATGGTATATATGATTTGGAAAAAAAATTCTATGATAGGTCTTGATAAATCTCTTCAATTTATTGAATTCAAGAACAAAAAAAGACGTTTAATCGACTTCCCTAAAAGCAAGCAGCCAGTGTGTGGTTAAATCAGATTTCTTTGCTTTTTCTAGGGTTCATTTCTAAAATCAAAGATTCTACTGTCTGATGAAGGACATGGAAGATTGTCTCAACACCATTAACATTTCAGTGCAATTAATTATATAAGAACTTTGCTGTAAATGGCTGCATCATATGGGTTGCTGTGAACACCACTTCAATTTCAATAAATTAATTTTAAACCATAAGAGCATCCAGTGAGAAATGAGTACACAAAATATATTTAATGAATGTCACATGAGATCTCAATATTTCAAGTTGGAACACAGTTTAGTATCTAATTTCAGCTTTTCAAAATTTGGAGCCACTTATGACTGCATCTCAGTGAACCTGGCATAATTTAAACCTTGCTTCTAGCTTTGCCCAGTTTCAAACATGGGTAGTAATGACAATGTCTTACCACCTATGGTGTTATTTAGGGTAGGCAGGAATATTTTATGAGACAGTCCGAAATGTATTAGAAACTTTCACTGGCAAAACCTAAAGGTAGCCAACTTGCACCTTCAGATAAACTATAATTACATATGAACTGCAGTTCGAAATATATTTCCTTTCACTTTATTACAAATAACTGGAATATTCCAGGAACTTGACCACAAATTTTAAAACTGAAGACCTTATTCTTCATTTGTTGGATATAAAGGCCTTTATAACAGTATGTAAGACTCAGGTAAAATACATATTTCATATCCTTGCTTGAACTATCCCAATCTACTATTTTTCCTCTAACCATGAAATAAAATTATTCTAGATTTATAAATAAACTATTTCACCCTGAGTAGTTATACTATCATTCTGATCATCATTTATCTATTCATATCATTTCTTCATAAAATGCTCTGAATACTTTCTCAAATTTACATGATGCTATTAGATATCAGGTTGTGTTAACATAAATTGCCTTATGACTTACTCTCAACATTTAGTTCTGAGCTTATTTCCCAATGATAGAAGAATTACTGAACCTGTGTCTGTCCACACCAATAAAAGATAATTTAAAGAGTGTTTGCAGTGCTCAAGTAGCTCTTCATGTACTTCCTTGAATATTAATGTAATTTCATCTTCTCTTTTTAACACTTGCATGTAAGCATGACTCCACAACTTTTATTTCCATTCCCTTTTGTTTTTCTTATAGTTTCTAACCTAGCATATAACTTGTACCACTGATAACTACTGTTGCCAGATTGTGTATGTGTTTGTGTTCAACGCTATTCTATCCAAGAGTCTGAGAAAGTAAAGTCTACTTAGAAAGAGAAGATAAACTTTCCTGGCCATTAGAAAGGTCTTATTTTCGCCTGCACCATGAGATTGGTGCTCTTCTTCAAATTCGGACTTATACGGGGTCTTATTTAATATAACCATTTGTAAATCTAACAGGCTTCTCAACCCTAGTAAGTTCAAAACAAAATTCTTTATTCCTCCCATCCCTATAAAAACTCAACTATGTTTCTCATTATGTACTCATCTAAAAAATAAGTCAAAATCCATTTAATTTTACTAAGAATAATAGGAGTCATCGTCATTCCTCTATACTCTCTAACGTCCTCCGTATCAGATTCATTGGCAAGTTCTTCCAGTTTCCTTTTTGAAATAGATTTATAAATGATGCAAACCTCTTTATCACCAATGCCAAGATCCAAGCAATGATTTTCTCTTTTCTGGGCTTAATGCAATAGACTTTTTTCATTTATGGTTTTACAGTTTATTTTCTGCACTGTAGTAGAATGTGAATTTGTTTTCTATCTTCTTTATTGCTTCTTTTACTTCTTCCTTTTTTTCTTATTTCTTCATTCTCTTTTCATCCTTCCCTTTCACCCTCCATTCCTTCCTCTTCTCTTGCCTTTTTTGACTCACCCTTCCTTCCTTGCTTGCTTGCTTCCTTCCTTCCTTCTCCCTCCTTTAAATTAATTACATCATAAGTCTCCTCTACTTTAATCTTTCCTGCTGATTTCAGTTATACATAGTGTAAAATAAAACTTTACCATGGCCAGAATGCTCTAAAGAATTTCACACTTCTTTCCACAGAGGTTGCACTAGCTTACACTCCCACCAACAGTGTAGGAATGTTCCCTTTTCGCCACACCCTCTCCAGCAATTGTTATTTTTTGAGTTATTGATAATTGGTTGCATAATTTCTAGTTGCTTTTTTGAAAAAAAGAAAATAAGCAACATTGCTACTTAATAGTACTATCTTGTAACATTTCCTAAGTCTTACCCAACATGGTTTGCTAGACCCTATGAAAAAAAGCAAAAATAAATAGTATTTTTGAGTCTGCTAGAATATTTCAGTCTAATTGGGAGTATTACAGTCTACTTGGGAAAATAAAAAATAAATCTTTGCACAAAATAGAAATATGTAAAATGGTATAGTATATATAGGTTTGAAGAGGTTCAGTGTAAATAACTTTGCAGGGCTGTAGTATATTCAATAGGGACAATAAAACACTGGGGGGCTCAAAAGTAGCAATGTGCAGAAGAGACAGGGTTGGGCACCTTTGCCTGAATGGAGGAGACCTTCTTTCTTACTAGACATTAATTTCTTCAGAGTCCCAAAATAGAATAAAATTCCTGATTTCCTTTGGATCTTCATGTTCACACAAGCTATTGTTGGACAGATAAAACATGGGAAATTCAGTAAGGGATTAAATGAAGGTTAAAATAAGCAGGGTTGAAATGATGAAAGATTCACAGGAGCACAGGGTGAACAGTGAGAAACAGCAAACAGACAGGAAAATATAATCAGAGAATTGAGAGGTGACTTTTGTAGCTAATATATGAGGCTTCCCTGTTCAGATCCAAATGAAAGACTCTACTTACAGTAATTGTTGCCCAATAAAAGTTAGAAAAGCATGGAGCAAATTGTTTCTTCTCAGACCTTTCAATTTCTTCATGCACTGATTAGTTTTTCTTTTTGCCTGCATCACAGTCTATATATTTTCAGCTTTATGCTTTGACTTTATTTTTTTCCCCTAAACCCTGGCTCCCTTCCCTTGATTACCAACTTCAGATACAAGCCCACACAATTGTAAGAGGAGGCTGAAGATTCATCTCCTCTGGACTGAAAAGATGACAAATCTCTCTCAACTCTTTGGTTAGAAAATACAATTAAGTGGACTGAAGTGTGCTCTCTCCAAAGAAAATTGGCTGGATTGAGATGTGAGTATCCTAGAAGCCGAACCAATAAAAATCAATCATTCCCATCCTCTGGGGAAATGGCACTAGGGAAAAAGTTTGCTCTGATATCTCTATGCTGTGGACAAAATGTGTGTGATTCTTCCCCAATCAATAGAAATCTCTAAAATGAAAGATTGAAGCCGTCAGGAGTTGTAACGTCTCTGAGATGAGAAATGTTTGTGAGCATTGTCTCCACTAAACGCCAACTCCTCTCCCTCAGTGCCCATTGAGTGTTTGTATAGCCTTGGAGTTATGTTGTCTTTTTGCTCAAGCTAAGAAGACTTGAGGAATCTCCAAGTCTGTATGAAACACTTGCCAGAAAACAAGAAGCAGTGGTTGACTCACAGGCTCACTAGGCAGGGAGGAGACTACGAAGTCTTGGTGTCCATTCCTTGTGTTTATCTTAACCTAGAAGATTTGATGCTATCTTGTGCTTAAATACCTCAAAAACGAAGATTGCATACTCTCTAAAGTACCCAGGGCCAGGGCTGAAGAACTCTCACTGTGAAGAAATTTGATCTTATATTTAGTCTTGCTATTTAGTTCCTGAATCTCAATTATGGAGTGCCATTTACTCTGATGTCATGCTGGGACCAGAGCTGGTTATGTGCCATACTGAAGATGACATTTCTTGAGGGGGACAAATTAATGAATTTGCTACTCAATTCTTAAAACCACTTTGTTAATCCCAGTCTCTGTTTTAATAAAGTGGGTCATTGCATTAAAATTATCAGTAACATACCTGGAACTTATTTTCCTAATGCTGGTCTCTTTAAATGATTAATTGGATTATCCTTGGAGTGAAAATAGGTAGGTCTCTCCCACCTCCTCACAACATTAAGCAGGAGAACCTGTGTTTAACTCATAGCTTGCTAAGTCTCCGAGGCATTAATTCTAGCCTTTTTCTTCCTTAGCTTATCCTGCTCTTTGCTAACAGATTAATTTTCCTAAAATAGTCTTTTCAACTAATAATTCATATTTTTCAAAACCCTTTATTGACTTCTTCTAACTTTTATTGCCTGGAAGTCATGCACATATTTAGTCTCTCTAACCACAGAAAAGGCTTTTTTTTGTGAATTCCCCAGTCCTATGAAAGAAATCATGATTCTCTCCAGTTCTCCCTACTGCAAAGATTTAGGAAACTCTGAATTTTTTTTTCTTTCATTTGAGGTGGCCAATCATTTGCTTGGTCTTGTTGAATCATCTTCCTAAGTGATTGTCCTCTTTCTTTTTGCCTTTGTATCACCCACCAAGGACTCAGGCTTCAAGCTTAACTCCCTGCTCATTGAAACTCTACCTACCTTCTGAAACCTAGTTCAACTATTGTTGTGTGAGCGACAGGTTCCGGGATCACTGGGTAGAGACCCTTGCTCCTGAAAAGGAAGAGGGTATGGCTTCCCCCCCCCCCCCGCCCCCCGACCTGGACTACACGTTTTCAGGTAGGCCTTAAGCAACAGTGCCTGTCTTTTGTTTTTGTTTTGTTTTTACAAAAATTCTGATTAGGAACATAGCAGCAGAGAGAAGTGGTGTAGCCTCTTGGTTGACAGTATTGTCTCTAGAGTAAGATAGATCTGGTTCCAATCCCGGTTCTATTTACTTACTTATTATATGACTCTGGGCAAGTTACTTAAGCTTTGTGTTCCTCAGATTTTGAATAAGTAAAATAAGGACAGAATGCCTAGGTCTTAGAGTTGTTAGTTGCTGTTAGAATATAATAATAAGTTATTCATTGATCATTAAATATAAAAGGTGCCCAAATAAACAACAGTGTTGTTGTTTACATTATTATTTAAAAATTTTTTGCATCATAGGTCTTTGGTAATACTATGGTTGGGAAGGACAAGAATGGTCAAACATTATGAATGACATGAAACTTGTGATGGCTGAAGTTACTCTTTCCTTATAACTTCCCCTTTTTGTGCCAGCATCAAGCCCATGCCCAAACTAACTCTAGAGAGGGAGCCTTTTAGCACTGTTAGGCAGTGTTGGTATTCTTTCCATCACATGCATCTCATGAGGAGATTTGGCCCCCTTTATTCTGCTACTTTGCTAGTTATGTCTAGTTTAGTCCAAGTCCAAAGCTGGAACACAACATACACTCTTGCATGATGAATTTCACTGTATGCATTACTACTAATATAACATTACTAATAATTTATACTTTAGGTAGGTTGACTGAAGTTTGCTTACTTTAACCTTTGAAAAAACTGAAATGCTTATTGACTGGAAATAAAACCACTTGATTGAATGTTTAAAGGTGTCATAATTGCTCAAGGCAACATGCTAGGCTCTGGAGTATTAACATACATTCTACTCTATTTGGGATGTCATCTTACGTAACTCTAGCTAAGACTCACCCCTCCCCTTTTTTTTGTAGTGGTTCTTTGGTACTTGATTGGATGATTTTGCACCATTGTCTATTTGTTTCTTGTTCAATTATTTTTGCATGTAGGTCCCCAAATAACTATAGTTTAATGAAGTTAGTACAAGTGTCACAGTTCTTTTTCCCTGAAGGACCCAAGGTGATGGGAGGCACTTGGCCTTCATTCATTTGAAATATATTGAGTGCCTACTGTGTGGCATGCTCTAGGCTAAAAACTGAGGCTATGATGGAGAATAATATAGAGAAGGTTAAATATTGGGAGACATTAAATTATTCCTAAATTTATAATTGAAAGTGAGGTTTTTGGCAGTGGTGATGGTAGGGAGATTAGGACACCCTCATAGTAGGTTTGGGGATCCAGGGGGCTTTAAAGCCCAGCCTGCCTGGAGGTATCAAGAACCCTGACTTTTTCAAACCCTGAGCCCACAACTTGGCTTCTTTATATAAATGGACTTAGATATTCTCTAGTCTTATCATATTTGAAATGCTTTTCTCTCCCAGCTTCATCATATTTCATCACTCGTAAAATATATGTGAAAATCAATGACATTAGATCACTGTGTCTTAAGTCTTAAGAGTTTCCCTGTCTCCCTAATGATGTAGTGAATCAAAATATAATTAAAAATCATTTAGAGTGCAACCTCCCTTTCCTTCTCCCTGCCCCACTTCCCCCCTACCTGCGAGAAACAGTGTGATTTATGTCTCTCTTTTTCTCTGCTATGATGCTTCAGATAACACAGGAACATCTTCACAGATGGGAGCTATACCAGCACCAGCAGTACACCCAGCCTTGCCTGTATTCTCCTATGGGACGGTGAATGGACTCACAATGACTATCACTAGGGAGAAACTTCTGCCTTTGGGATCACTGCTTATTTTTCTTATCAGCACCAACAACCACAAAATAACCACAGATATTTCCAGAATGCTTGCCTATCCATTATCTCATTTGATGCTCACAAAAGCCTTGTGGTATGGGTATTAATATTACTTTTATCCCAATAAATATTAGCAAATCATGGCTCAGATAAAACCAGGAATTTACCAAGGTCAGTCTTCTCCTTGTGGGAAGGTAGAAAGAGGATTATAGCCCTAAAGCCATTTCCTTTACCTTCTACCCTGCATTGTCCACAAAAAGAGGAGGATATCAGGAGAAACATAAGTGAGTGAAGGTTAAGGGAGGTAGGATAGGTTTTGGTCAAATTTGGCAGATTTAATCTTATTAGCAGGGATTTACTGTATTATACATATCTCGTTCTACATAAACCAAGTGACAATATGAATTAAGATATTTTCATGCAAGTCAAATTGGATTAAAGCAGTAAGAACCTTATTGGCTCACAGATAGCTATAGGTAAGTCTAGTTTTAAGGACTCTCCTCACAACCCCTTGGCCTATATTATGCCACATGCCTATTCCTCAGCAACTACTGGCAAGAGTTGAGGTTCAAGTAATCTTTGGACCACTCAGATTCATACCTGGAGCAGGGAGTAGGGTCAGCTTTCCCAGAAGCACTTGGCCTGTATGTTTGGGTAGAAGGTGTATCCCTACTCTCAAGGTCTACTACAAAATATCCAACAGGGAAGATTTAGTAATTACTGAGTTTGACCACAGGGGGCGGAGTTATTCATCAGTATGGCTCCTGACTCTCGACCTTGGCCTTATAATAGTACCACATAGGGAGATTTAAAAATACTGATGCTGCCTCCCCTCCCCACTGCTCAAAATTCTAATTTGATAGGTATGGGGCGAGTCTGGTACTGGGGTTTTTTTAAAAAAAGCTTCCAGATGATCCTAATGTGAGGTCAAGATTGAGAACCATCCCTAAAGATACTTGCTACTCAAAGTATGGTTCATGGACCAGCAGCACTGCCATCACTTGGGAGCATGTAAGAGATGCAGAATCTCAGGCTCCACCAGAGTCTACTGAATTGGAATCTCCCCAGATGATTCACATGGCACTAAAGTTTGCGAAGAACTGGTATTATAAATGATAATGCCCAAGGTCTTGAACCTGACACATGTCTTTACCATGGTTTTCAGATCCAACTTGCAACTTCCTATTTCATAATCTTGTGGTAGGTAGTCCTCAAATATCTGCTCCTACTGCCTAGTTTTCCTCAGAGGGGAACCCTGTAAACAATGATTATTAATGATGTGTATGATGTAGAATTACTTGAGGATTTTATTCTAAATTTACATATCTGGTCCCCACTGCAGAACAGGTAAAATGGACTCTCTGGGGATGAGTTTGGAGCATGTATATCCTGAGCAAAAACCATCTTCAGGTTCAGCTATAGCCCAGAGTATGATAAAACATAGTATTTTCCCAAAATGAAAACCAGAGAGAAAAGAAACCTATTAGGGATTATTGATGATATAAAGAAGAGTGTTCCTATTCAACTCATTTCAATATGCTTGCTCTTTCATCTGCTTGTAGACTTGGTCACTGAAGGCCTCAGCAAAGGGGAGAAATTAGAGACCCAGGCTGACTAGAAGAGGGGTTGTGGGGATGATGGATGGGGAGCTGGTGCCGAAGATAGCTGTAGCCTCAGCCCATTCTGCAGCTTCTCAGAGTAATAAATTCTGAAGGGGACACCAATACATTCCTAAAAGCAGAGAGAAGTTACTCTTTAATGTGGGCCTGATAATGTCACTGAGCTCAGTCTTCTTAAATTTAAATGATTAGCAATGACCAGGCTTGCTCCTGCTTGATGCATCACTTAACCTGGTAATCAGGAAATCTATTCCACTTGCCTACTTAGATTGATGATGTCATGTTACACTGGGGCTTGTTTCCTCCCTGCAATGGGGGAAGAGCATGTTAGGATGCAATGGCCTTGAGCATTCTGGCCTCGATCTCCCTCGCAAATTTGATTAATATCAAAGGCTCCATGGGCACATCTCAGAATTGCTGAATCTGGCATCTCCGGGAGGACTATATTTAGAGAGCATTGAGATGTTACTAATGGAGTTTGCCACTGGACAATTCTATTCATTTCCAGACTTCTGAACTTGGAGTATTCTTTTCTAAGAATGAAAAATGTATGGGTTTTGGTTGGACTCTATTGAGTAAGGAAAAAAGAGATTCATAAATGTAGAGCTGGCCACCTATAATTGACCTGTTGTGCTAAAGTGAAAGAATCCCCAATTCATGGGAATGGATGTCTTTATGGATACTGGAATGTTGTTTGGTGAAGTTCAAAGCTGATTGTTACCTTAGGGTCTCCCACTCCATCTGCAGGTCCCTAACCCATCAGGGAGCACAAACAGCACTAGCGTCTCTTCTCCTTTCTCTTAGCCCATTGAGAAATTTCACTACTTTATACCCTTCTCTCTCATGATTCCAAGGAATGACAAATAATTAAAAATGGCCCTTCTTCAAGAAAATTCTGGGAACTATTTGTTAGGAAACACTCATAAGAGTCACAGGGAGACTCAAGACCAAGGCTGGAAAAGGAGGAAAGAGGGACAGGAATATAAAGCCACTAAGGATACAAAGGAATCAAGAAAAATGCCTGAAAAGGGAAATGGCAGGGGACCAGAAACAATGGGATCCAAGGTAAGGGGATGCCCAGATTGCCACAGTGGGCAGGGGAAGGAAATTGGAAATCAGGATGAAATTTAACAGACAGAATGAGCAAATATTTATTGCTTACATTGCTAGGTGCTCAGGATGCAGAACTGAGTAAGCCTTGATCCTGCCTTCCAGGACTCCTGTTGAGGGGAAATATCCATGCCACAAAGAGTTGCAATATAGGATGACAAATACAACCACACAAATGTGAGCAGGATACAGAGAGGAATGAATGGCTTCTTCATAAACATGTTACTGAGTTGAATTCTTGTAGTTTTCTAAGCCAATTTGTGGGCAGGAAATGAGAAACAATTGAGCATCTACCTAAAGAAATGATTCTGCAAATAAACCCTATCCCATTAAGTTTGTTTGTCCTTCAGAATCACCAGATATGCAAGTGAATGGCTACATTTCTCAATCCCAAACTGATGTTTTATTTCAGTATGGGCTAGATTATATCTCATCATGTTATTTGTATAATGCTGAAAACTCATTCACACCTTGCTGCCTGTTTTTTTTTTTTTTTAATATTAAGGTGTCAGTATCTGGCTTATACACATTCTCTGACACTTGGGTTAACCTATACCCGGGAATCCTAGCTTGGAGTTTCTTACATATTCCCATTCCCCAAATGTACATGTGCCTATGGATAATAATTCTAAATTCTAAGTTAACTTGGAGCCTTCGAAGGGCATGGGTTAAGATTTTTGTCTCTGCCCAGAAACAGACTATTTCTTTGACCACTTGTCTAAAATCCTCTCTTTGTTTGCTTTTAGAAAGTCATTTTTGTACAAGCTGTGGGCATTAGCAACTGAAGATAGCCCATGCCACCCCTTGTTCTGCCCACAGCCTGTTCCTGCGGTGTGGAGAAAGGTCTCACTGTAGCAGAGAAATTGCTCAGCTCTTCAGGCGAGACAAAGCATGAGTTCTGAGTTTTGGAGTAGCAAAATTCTCTGAGCAAGGGCAACCCCACTGAGGTCTCGGCACTGTAGATTGAGGTGAGTGGTGTGTCATGTAATAATAGAAACCACTGAAAAATACATGGAGGAGAGAAACATATATTCCCAGGCTGGAGGAAGATTGAAGGGTTAGAACCCAGGAAAAATATCATTTTAGAGGAGAAGTGTTTTCTCGGCTCCATGAATAAATCATTGACCAGACAGGCCTCCTCTCTTTTCCTTTCTTTATTTTGAAGCCAGCAAATTGCCCCTGATTTGGAAAGGAAGTTAGAAGCATCCTCACAGTGCTGCCTGCCTCGTGCTGCAGACAAATGAGGCAGCCCTTTTAACTTTTCATGAAGATGTTTATTAGACTCTTGCACTCTTCTGATCTAATGCTCCTTTGTTTGTGGCAGTTCATTTTTCCCCCATGTAAAGCATTGAACACATCTGATATAGTCATTCTTACTTCGAACACTCAATTTTTTTTTTGTACGCTGACCCAATCTTAACCAAGAAGGTGGGTGTCTTAGGGATTTTTTTCCCTGTGTTCTGGAAAACAGGATTAGACTCATTTTAGGACAATCCCTATGCATGTAAGTGAATACTAAGGTCTATTTAGTAACCTTGCAGACCAGAGAACTGTCATGCAGTGCCACTGCCAATAAGACCAGCCCAGCAGGGTCAGCTGAGAGAATCAACCTTCTTTTTCATTCCCTCCCTCAGGTAATGCCACTGTTTGTCATCAGAAATAAAACACTGTCCTTGGGGGATTATGCGAATAGAAATATTGTTTTAGTCAACAAATGTTTATGATACATTTTTTATTCTGTGTTACAAACGTGTTTGTATTCCCCTTTGTCTTTATATGTCTGGTTTATTATTAAATATTTATAGGAATTACTGGTTACATATTTTCTGAGCCACTGAAATACAGCTCATCACATTCGCTAACACATGCCTATATTTTTCTTCCTTGAAGATACTGCAGCCACATTTTTCTGTCACTTTTGAGCTTCCAAGGAAAATAAATGTTTCTTGATTCAAAATTCTAAGAAAACTTTCTTTTGCCCATTTCTGGTGTTTCCTTTCTATCCTATGCCATGAGGCAAGTTATCCAGGTGACTTATTGTTCCCGAGACCAGCCTGTATCATCATTGCCTTTGAAGTCTCTAGGTCATTTGAGATATAATTCTATACTCAGTGGAGGCATAAGTAGTGTTTCATTATTATATTAATCTAGTACAAGTATATAGCCCCACAGTCAATTTTCATAAACCCATCACAAACGAAGCCACTGAAACTTATAGAACTCATATTTTTCAATTTCTTTTTTAAAATTATGTACATAATTGAACGTACTTAGGCTGAGTCACTTCCAAAGTACAGTTCACAGGGTCCATAATGATTAAACTTGGGTATCATTCAGATTTGTGGCCAGCAAGGTGAGAACAAAGATTCCATTCTTTCCTGGGCATTTAAAAAAAAATTATTTATTTATTTATTTTTCCTTATTTCAATAGCTTTAGGGGGTACAAATAGTTTTTGGTTACATGGATGCACTGTATAGTGGTGAAGAAGTCTGGGCTTTACCCGTAGCCACCACTCTCACCTGTGCACATTGTACCCAACAGATGCTATTTCACCCATCCATCCCTTCCCACGCTCCCTCTTCTGAGTCTCCAGTGTCCATCATACCACCCTCTATGCCTTTGCAGATCCTTAGTGTAACTTCCACTTATCAGTGAGAACATGCGGTGTTAGGTTTTCTGATCCTGCGTTAGTTCACTTACGATGACGTTCTCCAATTCCATTCCAAGTTGCTGCAAAAGACATTATTTCATTCTTTTTGATGGCTGAATAGTATTCAATTGGGTGTGTGTGTGTGTGTGTGTGTGTGTGTGTGTGTGTGTGTGTGTGTCTGTACCACATTTTCATTATCCACTGATCAGTTGATGAGCATTTAGGTTGATTCTGCATCTTTCTAATGTGAATTGTGCTTCAATGAAGAACATGTGAGATCTGGTGTCTTTTTACATAACAACCTCTGTTCCTTTGGGTAGATATCTAGTAGTGGGATTGCTGGATCAAAGGGTAGGTCTACTTTTAGTACTTTGAGAAATCTCCATACCAATTTCCATAGCGGCTATACTAATTTACACTCCTAGCAACAGTGTATAAGTGTTACCTTTTCATTGCACCCACACCAGCATCTACTGCTTTTTGTATGTTTGTTTGTTTTAATTCTAAGGATGTGGGGTACAATACAGGGTTAGGTATACAAATGTTATGCAGGTACTCTTCTTGATTAGGTGTGCCCCTCCCTCCCCTGGCAGTTTACCTCAATTGCCAATCCTACCTCCCCTCCCCTGTCAGTTTCCCACTACTGCTAATCCCTTTCTTATGGTATCATGATAATTGTTCAAGGTCTGCTTATGAGTGAGAACATATGGTACTCTGTTCTTTGTTTCTGTGATAGATCACTGAGTATGATAGACTCTAAATCCATCCCAGTTGCTGCGAAGTCCATTTGTTTGTCCTTCTTTATGGTT